>BMAO01027216.1:0-22281 GCA_019973975.1 Trichonephila clavata | reverse complement strand
GAGAATTAGTAACGTTAAACAAAGTTTTTACGGGTCCATCAACCATGGGTTGGAGGATCTGACAGCATCAGCCATTAAATTAACACACTTTATTGCCTATAACACTTAACAACAGACTTAGATCAACTAATTATAGAATACACTTTAAATCACCAACCCGAAGAGCAATCAAATTAATAAATAATTATAAGAAATAAGAGCACTTATTCCTATCCTGAGTACTCGCTTCAAGAATTGATTAATTTGTTCTGAATTGGTCTATACGACTAATGGTCGCTAACGCTATGCTTTCTTCAATCTTCAACCATCTTCCTGCCTATTACACGACTCCGCACTTAAACAGAAGCTCCAGTTTACATAAAACCAAGTCTTCTCTATGGAAAGCGGTTTTCAACTGAAATCACAGTTAAAAAGATTATTTAACCCAAGAGGATTAGTAGAAGAGCAAATAGACCCGTTAAAAATTCTTGAAGTTCATGCAAAAATAATAAATTTTCCCCGCAACCTAATATTTATCTAAACTCGTAGTAAAAGTCGTTCAGTATTTTGAACATAAGGAAACAGCTTTTTTTAGGAAATAAAAAACGTAATAAATAAAAGTAAGAATGTGTGTATGATTTAGAGTATCTAAGTAGTAGTGTGGTTTATTATTTTAATAATGAGTCATGGAGTGTACGATAAAAATGTATAAATTTTAATGAATATTTTGCTATTTTGATTATAAAAGGACAGTACATTATTTCTCTGTGCATGAAATGAGAAACGTATCCTTAGCATTTTGATACTACTCTGCATATCTCAAAACATTTAATCATGTATTATTAAAAGTAAATACAAAACTAGTACACTCTTATTATTTCCGAAATACAGATTGACAAATAAAGACAGTGAACTTCAAAGTACCCAAATAAACAAGCTAAATGAAATTGAAATTTTTTGAATTTAATGCTTAAAATTAAGGCTATGAAGTTTTTAATTCGATAATCAAATTGTTTTCTTAATTTAAATTGTATAGTTTCGAATTAACTGAAAACATAAATCTATTTCAGGAATCATTCCGATCGATGATTTCATCAGATCGAGGCCCACGAAATTTATCGTGCAAGTTTTTACGCCTGCCGTTAGCCACAACGTGGAGCCCCATGTAGGTGACAGTTACGATTTGAGCTCCGTTCCACCTCAATTTTGAGGGAAAACTTGTCAGGAAGCCTCCCACCATTCCACGAGAGGACTTGAGGCTCAATTGTTTTTTATGGTATCACCTGCCGCACAGGGGCACTATGCATTTACAAACATCCATGCCCTCTCCGGGATTCGAAACCAAGTCCTACGTAACCGCAGTTAGCGTCACTAACAGCTATATCATCTGGCGGCATTTCATAGACTACTCCAGTAATAGAAATCATCATGGAATACATCTGGAAAGTAGCTCAAAAATACATTACACTGTACGGAATGATTCATAAAAAAGTTTTCCATTTCCATACGCTGTACAACAGTGACAAAGGTAAGCACCACCTCAATGATCATAAAGTAGATATACTTTTTAAGTTGTACCTGTCCCCTGACGGAGGTGACGTAGCAATAGCTTGCGTGTCATGTGACTAATCAGTCAAAATGACGGTGTTAGCAGTGGTAAAAGCTTTTCTTGTTCTTGAATTTAGCAAAATGTCACGAAAGCCACATTTAGAAAGGTTTCCTCAGTTGCAAGACAACACTTACAACTTCATTCTCCAATTGGATGGTAAACCACCACACTGGTCGGCCTACGTGCGAGATCACCACACTGAACATCTCCCCTCACGATGGATTGGACGAGTCACGGCTACAACATGCCACCTACCTAATGGCCATCTAGAAGTCCTGCCTTAAAACTTTGTGATTTGTTCCAATGGGATACGTAAAGGTAAAGATATTCGCCCTTCCCTTTTTGTTGCCCTAGTAGAGCTGAACAGCGTTTTACAACCACTATCGATGGACTTGATTCAGATATCTAAGGCGTGTTTGGCTGAAACGGATTACTGGCTGAATGTGTGTCGTGTGACTAACGGTTTACACATAAAAATTCTCTGACTATCTCTAAAAAAACTTCAAATTAATCCCATACAATTCTTTTACAAGTAACATATAATATCATAAATTATTCAGGATTTATAGTGCATTGAAAACTGTATACTTCATTATAAATTTATCCTTATCATTACAGGCGTAATGTAGTTCTGAACTGAATAATCTATTACACTTTAAGCATGGGATATAATCAGCTGTGAGTGAAAACTCTTTTCGCTAGGCAAGTATAATTTTCAGTCAAATTGACGTTGCATATAATATAGAAATGACAAAAATCGTTGTCCAGTAAATGTGCAGGACCTTGCATTCCAATGTATTGCCTTACAATAGATTTTCTTGCGAGCTTCTTTTAATATTAACTTGGTTTAGGTTTTAACGAGAATGGTTGACAAGCAATTTACTCAGGATAAGTGATATGCAGATGCGTAGTTGTTGTGAACAGGTAGAAATAGAGAAAGAGCCAGATAAACAGTAATTCAAAGCTTTGACGTATATACCTAGTTTATTGTTACAAAATTAGTAAAATTATAGGACAAAAGTATGAACAGCTTTTGTCAGTGTCTGACCAAATTATTATATAAACAGCCTGTGATTTAATATCAGTCAGTATTGAAGGACAGTAACTAGACATTCGTTACATTTAGACAAGTATAATTTTAATTATTTAAAATTAAATATTCGTACCTAACTTGTTCTCGTACTTCGAGCAAGAACAATAAATAAACCAATCAGTAGTTTGACTTCGTAGCTTGATTAAAAGACGAGGACACCTGATCTCTGACACTACATTCTTCAAACTCATATCCCAAGCCAACGTGAAGGCTTCAAGTCCGTGAAATTTAACGTGTTGTTGTTGTTGCTTATGCCACCTGATCGACAGTAACATCAGATCAAGGTCCACGAAATTCATCGCGCTAAGGGCTAGAATTTTACGCCTGTCGTTAGTCTAAGCTTTTGAGTCCCCATGAAGGTGACAGTGCAATTTTCTCGGTAAAACACGATAGATGGCGATACCATTCGGACCCACTGATTTAATGATCACGTTCTCCGTATATACTCGGTGGCATTTAGTGGCATCGGCATCGAACCCAGACTTTCCTGTCTGGAGTCCAATGCTCTAACCACTAGGCTACCCACGGCCCAATTTAATGTAAATCAATCCATCAACACGGAGGTTTTTCAGTGATACCAGGATTCGATCCAAGACTCTACAGAAATACTCTCAGGCACGAGTTCGTGATCTTACCCACTCGGCAACCGCAGCCACCATACATTTAAGACTGTCTTCGGCAAATGTATGAAGGCCTAAACTAAACTTGAAGTACATTTTTAGAAAGAAAAATGACTCAATTTTCGTTAAATTTGGCAACACTGCAATCAATACATTTGTTTATAATATAGTACCTTTAAAATTTAAAAATATTGCATAAATAATTATTTTTACGTTTTAACATGTAAAAGGATATCTCATGTAACATTACGATGTAGAAGACAAAATAGGAAACACATTTTGTGCCATAAAAAATAGGTCAACTTGGATAAAAATGAGGAGTACGATAAAATATGTTGCACTCTATAGGATAGCAAAGTCAGAATATGGTGTTATTTTTGGAATATTTTTTATCTAGAAAAAACCTCCAAATCTGGGTCCTATTCTTTAACATTACACCGAAGACATCCTTAACAGAAGAAAAATCAAAGCAGCATTTTTACAGATTCCAAGATCGGTTCAATAAAAATCCCATTTGTTCTACAAACGTTAAAAGTAAACACCAACCTATTTTTTAAAAGATAATCTCCATGAAAATCGTGAACAATGAAGTTCAATTCCTTATAATAAAGCGCAAACAAAGCTTTTGGAAAACGTTTCTGTCTTTCTCTTTTTTTTTCCACATTGCCAAGGAAGAAAAATCTACTTCAGTTCTTTTGCGGACAACATTTGAACTCCTGTATATTTTTTTTTCTGCTTAAGCTTACGAAAAACACTGTTTGTTCTGAAATCTCCCATGATTTCCAAAGAATCATTTGTAGCAACAAAATGATTTTTTGAACCTTTCTGCTTTTCTATATCGCGACAAAATACCTTTCGATGGAGTTTTTTTCTGAGAAAAATGAAATTAAAGTGAAGATTTTTTTAAATGCATTTTTTTTATTAAAGAGTGGATCTATATATGATTAAATGTCTATAAGTAAACAAATAATAATATAAAGTAAGGAAACATAGTATAGTCTTCTGTTCTAAGTGTATAAATAATTTTTTTTCTGTACAAATACTATGGATATGAAAGTGGAACGCTATTTTGAAAAATCCTTTCAAGTTGATATTTTGTCTCTTTGTCAGTTTTTTTTAAAAGTGATGATAAAATGAAGGAATAAAAAATATTTCGAAAGGAATTTTTAATATTATAAAAATAAATCTTGAATTCAATAAATATGTAAAAAAAAAAAATACGTGACGTTAAAAGTTTTAAAAACTTTATTTCACTTTACAGTTACTATTACAGTTATAAAAATACAGATACAGTGACAAAAAGTAATTTCACAGTTAATATTAACATTCTTTTGGTTGATCTTGTTACAACTTATGTGCAAATTATAATTGAAAAGTACAATAGTAGAATTATGATCTTCATATAACAAATGTAATTTCATTATGTAATATATATATAATATAAATATATATATATATATATAAATGTGTGTGTGTTTCTGTAAATGATTTAAAGATAAACACATTAACCTTGTATGTCTAACGTTGTAGATAAAGGCTTTATGCGATCAGCATAGTGGGATTTATTTATGGGAGAAAAATTTTACTTGTCGTATAGTAAATGTTTATATTTTAGAAAAGACGTTCATACATGAAAGAAACTGAAGAAAAATTTCACGTTTATCCTTTTTATACTCAGCAGAAGGGAGATATATATATGTAAGCAAGTTGTTAGATGTTAAAAAAAGGGCACAAACGCGTCACACGCGCGTAAATGTCACACAGCGCGTATAATGCAAAGCAACTTAACACTAGAACGTCCGCCAGTGTCGATTGGACACTGTTAAGTTCATTTTCCTTTCCGCATTTTTGCGGGGAATTTGAAAATTTTTGGGAATTTCAATAATTTTCCATGGTTACACAGAAAAAATGTTCTGGTTCTAGATAAATTAGGAGAGATTTTACAACTAAATATACCTAGAGCATCCACTGGTGTCGCTTCGATACCAATGCAATTTATCATTATAAATAGATATCGTTCAGCAAAAGATACTTTACTAAGTAGATACCATTAGTAAAACAAGCTGACAGAAGTAATATCGCACAGTTATTTTACCTTGAATGCTGTGTTATTGGGTTCAAAGCGGAAATGTTTCAGTTATACTAAAACCGTTGTGGCAAAGTGTTTTGTTACATAGCATTTGCCTTATCTGCTCGTAAAAGAAAAAGAAATCATTCGAGTTTCGAGCCTTGGGCGGAGCAGAGCCCTGAAATGATGACTCGTAGAAAACGCCTAAGTTTTGATGAAATTGATAATTTGTGGCGAGAATTTTCTGAGAATGAATCGGGTGGGGTGGTGAGCCCTCTCGATCTAATTTAGATTCCGATGAAGACATATCTCGTGAAAGTGAATGTGAAGAATCTGAAGATTGTCAAGATGTAATTGATAATATTCCAATTAATCCTGAAATGTATGTCGCAAGAGATGGCACAGAACGGATGCCGCATAATAGTAATGTTCCTTCAAGATTTGCGACTCGAAATATGTCATGACAAAGCAGTGGTCCAACAAGCTTCGCGAAACGAAAGTCAACGTCAGTTTTTTATGACTTAAAGGGTCGAAATATTTGATAATTACATGAAATATATATATATATATAATATCAAAAACTGTTAAAACTAAACCCTACTGTAATTATTTTGTTATTACAACTATTTTATATATTTTATATCGCGCTGTGTCGAAACGACACCGATGGACGTTTTAATGTAAAAAATCCCGGATGTTCTAGTGTTAAACAGAAGGTAGGAAGTTGCTTTACCAGACATTCAATGCAACAAAAGTGAATTTATACGTGCGATGTAGCTACATGAAACTACCAGAACGTCTTTCCTCGAGATAAAAAGATGAACAAACTTGTGAAAGGATTTTATTTGACGAATATTTCCCTAAGAAAAAATTGCTGCATCACGAGCTAGGAAGTCTTCCTACGGACAGACACACAACTATAAGGAAGATTCGTGGTGATAAAAGGAAACCAATGAATAGTGATGTTGAATGCATCGTAGTCCCTGTTTAAAAAGAAGGAAACAAGGTAAAGGTATGATAACGTATCGCATATCTTAGTTTAATGAGACAGATACCGTTATAAAGAGAACCTATTCTGTCGCTGTCCTGCAAGTTACATGTTAGCATGGGCAGCAACAGGGTATAAGATAAATCAGATGTCTTGGCAAAAAAAAAAAAAAAAACAGATATCTGAAACGATGAAACCAAGAGCCTATCTGTCGTCAGCAGCCCATCGTTAGCACCATTTACAATGATGTGATGAACACAAGGACTGAAAAATTCTCTAATGGGGAAGAATTGAGGTAGTCTAACAAAGGATTCTCAGTGCTAGATGGGTTTCATGTTGTTCAGACTTTTGCAGAAAAGAAAGATATCCACGAAGTGGATTAAAAACCTTCGCTCATTTAAATTACATTGAACAAATGAGGATGCTTTGGTAAGATGCCTAACGTGAGACCAATCCTGCGGATAACACTAGACAATTGTTGACACATATGCTCATTTAGGAGTGGAAATTCTTACCTCATAAACTATTGAATAATCTGGTGTAAAAATGAACAGACGGTGACATGCTAAACATTGTTGTTGAGGGAAATCTTATTTCTAACTATTAGGTTTTGATTTAAGTTCTTCTTGAGCAAGCACCTTTTGTACTAACATCATTTTACATATAAAGCCTTTTTTCTGCTTCGTTTTCTAATGTGATGTAAAGGTATTGTTTGTAAAGTATGAGAAAAAAGGAAGCAAAAATTGAGAAATAATTAAGTTCTATTGACGATATTTTTTCTTGATACAAAAATGTAGTCGTGTATATTGGACAGACGAACAAAAAATGGGATTTTTCGGATGAAAAAGAGTTTTTGTTATTAGGGGTATAGTTTCTTCTGATCAGAAGCAATATCTCAGACCTACGATGCATAAATGAGGTTATCAATGAGGCACTTGAGTATTTTCTCCCATTCCGTAGAAAAGAACTTATTAACTGTTGTGTTGTTTTGGAAAGTTACAAGTGACTAGCAATTCTAATATCTCTAGAATGCTCAAAGCATGCTCTATTGAATTTATATCTGCGAAGTATGAGTGGTTCCTTCGTCAAAATGAAACTGTCCACTAGCTCAGTTAGAACTAAACTTCCTCTAACCAATCTCCAATGTCTGGAAATTGATATTTAAAAAAACGCTTCCGCTACCATTGAGTGCATTTGACTTGCCTTTGAGCAACCGATGGCTTTTGATGTTACCGATTCATCCAAACCTTTTTGCCAAGATACTTTAGTCATAGTTACAAAACATTTATCACGTGTCGACTCTTTTCAATCTATTCCTACATACGGAATGCATTCCATATTGCTTTTGACTTATTATTTAAAACATGTATTTCATGTATTAGAGAAATGTGCATATTTTCACAATATTGTAAACGTTGCACTTTTTCTTTTTAATCTCATTTACTTGAACTACACGCACGCACACACATATCAAAACTTATTTCAAAATTGAGTAACAATTATATTATTTAAGACGAATTAAAATATTAATCGAAAGAAACATGAATATAATTGGTAGTTTTTTGAATAAAGTAAGTGTGAGTCTAATGTAGATGGTAACAAAATTATTAAGAGCAATTTAATATATAATGGTAAGATTGTAATGCCTGTCGGTTCCTGCTTCCTTCTGAAACCCCTTGTCTACCCTCAGGCTCGTCTAGGTGTATGGGAGAAACTGAATAATCAGCAGACATGATTCACACTAATTATTTAATTGTCACTAAAATATCAAGTAGAAAAACAATCTAATTAAGATAATAGATCAGATAGTAGCGCACGGAGGGGAGACTCAATAGCCTGGGGACAATAATACGGACCCCCAACTGATTCCACGATAGCTTAAACAACCTCAATATACACGGAGAAAAAAGAAATACTCAAAAATGACTACATGGACATACTCATTTTGAAATGAGTTTGCTTGTTTCAGATTTGAACGCATGCCTTTACGAATATGAAACATTAGATGTACTCAAAATTTCAAAAAATGGTTAATTAACACTATCAAACCAATTGAAAAAGATATTCAGGATTAAAGAAGTGTTTTAATATACTGGCTACATATTTTAAAGATTTGGGTTCAATAACAAATTTAGTTCTCATAAATCTTCGGAACTATTTTTCGTTTCTACCACATTACCCGTGGACGAACACATGAGTACTAGATTGTTTCGATTTTGTGTTATGACTTTAAATCAAAACATTCGTTTTCTTGACATTTGAATTAAAGTTTTCACCTATTTGTTTTACAAAAGTATGTGCCTTGTTTTTAATATAAGGCTTTTATAGGAATTTAACGAAAAAATGTGATTAAATTTGCCTTTTTTTGGCGGATTACTTAAAAAAGCATAAATTTAAGGTATGTGGCTACCTTTTCGGAGCATTTTATTGAAACACAAATTTTCAACTAAAAAAACACTTTTTTCTTTAAAAAGGTTGTTCATAGAACTAGGAATTAAGGGTTAAAGTGTAGTATAGGGGGGGGGGGCGGCGTTGAGGTAGTATAGGGGCCTTGAGGATGTCAAATTTTTTTGGTGACCAAAATCGATCGCCAAGCTACTTCACTTAGCGATAGGTTTCCCGAAGCCAGAATGAATCCGCTATCTCAGCAAATAATCGAAAGCCCCCCCCCCATACTACACTTGAGTCAGGAATTAAAATACAATTCCACAAAATTTTAAATTATTTTGGATAGATTGGGAATTTTTAGTGAAAAATTGCAGTTACAGTAAACCTTGTATTGAAAATTCTAATTAATGTATTCAAATAATATTAAAACTGCTAAAAAATAACATCATTATCTGTGCCTCTAGCGATAAAATTTATAATATTTTTGAAATCTGTCAATTTTTTTAAAAAAAAACATGTTTTTTTCTTACAAATTGTATGTGCAATTAAATGCATAACTACATACACAGAGATTAGTCTATAATACAAATAAAATAAAATAAAAATTTTCTTAAAATTTTAATTCAATGTCTTGAAATCCATTTGTGAACTTTACCGTGAAGCCAAAAAACATAGTTTCTCAGACAATGCTTTTAAAGATTTAAATACAATATAAAAAATTTCTTCTAGTTGTACATTTCTTAAACTCACCATATTTATAGCTCAAACTCTCTTTAGCTTCATGTTTAACTAATTTTTTAACCCTTTTGCTGTTTTCTGGAGAGTTTTATAGATTATAAAAATTGTCAAGTTTAGTAAAATTTTCATGAAAAATTGCAATTAGGATCTTTTACAGAAAATTCTAATGAATGTATTCAAATAATATTTATACAGTACATAAATAATGGAACATCTTTATATGTATTAGGAATTAAAATATATTTGTATTACTTTTAAAAGTTTTTTAAATATGCCAAATTTTATGCAAAAACTCGATTTTTTAAAAAATTAATGATTTTTTTCCATTTAAATGCAATGAAGTACATAAATACAGTGAACCCCAAAAGTGTTCGTAAACTTGCAGTTTCCTATAAAATTTAATGATTTCGACTAATAAAAATTAATGTATAGAAATTGTAATTTTTTTATGATATCTGCAACTTGTTCTTAATGGAATGACATAATTATTTTTTAAAAATAGTATAATTATTATTTTAAAAATTAATAATCAAAAAGCTACTGAAAAATTACGCCACAAAAGTCTTCGTACTATTAACAAAAATCTCAACAAAGCTTTAAATATTGTATTTCTTTCTTAATTTAGAACTTAGTAGGATATCTTTTAGTGTCCACAACAACTTTTAAACGTCTTGGTATAGATTTAATCAGTTTTTTGTAATTTCTGCATCGATTTACCTCCATGCTTCTGTGATTGTTGTTTTTACTTCCCATTATGTGTTTATATGTCATATTTTCTTTTTATTTTAAATCTAGTTCTCCCCAAATATGCTCTGCTGGGCTAAATAAATTGATTGAGGAGGTGTTTTCACAAAATTTTGGGGCAGTTATAAAGACACCAGCGGTGTACATTGAGAGCAGTACGCTTGGCGTCATTATCCTGTTGAAAAATGAAGTCGTGTTCAATATCAAATTTTGGACAGACAATTTAAAATTTCTCTTTAAAATATTTGACTAGAGCTCATGATTCTCAATACCATCAAAAATTACCTAATTCTGTGGCTGATTTACGCCCCCACGCAAGAACACTTCCACTTCCATGGTTCATTCATCCAACTAGATTCTTGTGACTAAGTTTCAGAAAATTCAAAATTGACAGGAAAGTGATTGGGATGACAGAAAATTCAACATTTTTGATTCTGATGGGCATATAATAGTTTTAAAGGAAAAAATGAGGCATTTAATCCCGTGAATTTATGTGGAACAAGAGCTCCTCCACCTCCATGCTTCAACACAGAGGTGTTCTTGCAGGGAGGGGGGTGTAAATAGGCTTCAGGATTAGGTAATTTGATGGTATTGAGAATTATGAGCTCTATTTAAATATTTTAAAGAGAAATTTTAAATTATCCTCTCAAAATTTGGATATTTCAGACGACTTCATTTTTTAACAGGATAATGATGCCAAGCGATGATGCAGAAATTACAAAAAACTGATTAAATCTATACCAAGACGTTTAAAAGTTGTTGTGGACACTAAAAGATATCCTACTAAGTTCTAAATTAAGAAAGAAATACAATATTTAAAGCTATGTTGAGATATTTGTTAAGTGTACGAAGACTTTAGTGGCGTAATTTTTCAGTAGCTTTTTGATTATTAATTTTTAAAAATAATAGTTATACTATCTTTAAAAAAATAATTATGTCATTCCACCAAGAACAAGTTGCAGATATAAAAAAATTACAATTCCAAAATATTAATTTTTATTAGTCGGAAACAATAAATCTTATACGAAACTGCAAGTGTACGAACACTTTTTGGGTCCACTGTATATACACAGAGATTAGATTTTGATTCATAACACAGATACAACTAAATAAAACATGTTCTGAAAATTTAAATTCAATAACTTAAAAATATTTTGTGTAGGGATCAGCATCTGATTTTGTTAACTCCAATTCCAGTTTACTAATTATGCTATAACTTTGCTTCTAGATATCGTAGAAACAAAAATAGAGTGTTTTATGGAATCTGAAACGTATAGGCTATAAAATAAAAACACAAAAGTAATTTTGAAAATTTTCACCAAAACTGTGAGTTTTGGGTAGTCACATACCTTAATGAAATTTACTTGATTCATAATAAGTCATATTGTTTGATTTTTTGGGCACTTGCTTATAGGCAAATAATAATTTAAGTATTCCTTTGCTACATTGGAATAATTTTAGTTTTATTTTCATATTGAACTTTAAAATGGCTTGCATGTCTTGAAAAAGGCAAGCCTACAAAATAAATTTTTGTTTTCAATTATTAATCTTTTTAAGAGACTAATTTCTAGTAAATTTTAAAGAACTTTTTTAGCTTATTGGTAAATGTATGGAAAATGTCTTAAAAGTTCTCATAAAGAAATTATTTAAAAGAGTCAACTATTTCAATATATTTATTTTATGATTCCTTTCACCCTCATTTTCGAATATTGAAAGAATCAAAATTTACTGAAAATAACAGAATGAGCAAAATTAGAGTTAGTAAATTTGAACTTAATCTATTTCAAGAATGTTTTTTAATTTTCAGTTTGGGACATAGCATGTAAAAATTTAATCTACTTTAATACTAATATTTAATGGATATTTTGTATTATTAATAATTGGTCTACATTGTTTAAATTGGATTCATCTTATAACATAGTGCAGAAGGCTATACACTTATGACCATTTAAAAAATCTTATTAAATTGATATTTAAAAAAAGAGAGAGAGAGAAGCTGAGTCAAAGTAAGTTTTAATTCGCAACATATTGACCTTTATTGTGACTATAGTGTTTTGTTTATTTGGATGAAAATAAATGAAGTATATATATCAGATTCTTTATATTTAACCCAATATTAATATATTTTATACTTTTACTCATTACAGAAAGGTAGAGAAAAATTATATTCTTACCGTAAAATCTGGCATATCATGCATACCATCGTATAACATGCACTTATACTTTCAAGTAGCAATTTTTAATTTCTATGTTTATTTGCTGTATAATGTGCACCCCCTTTTTCATGAAGAAACCTGAGATATATGTGAGCCATGCTCTTAAAGTTTGAAAGTCATTTATTCTAAGCTTTAGTAAAAAATAGTATACATCTAGAAGTGCAACCTTTTAAGTTCATAAGGAACGCCATTTCTTTTAAATGAACAACATTTCAATCTATGTAGAAATCTAATTTTTTTCCTATGCTCACGTTTTTTTAAAGCTTTCATTTTTATACCTGGCATGTAACGTGCACACGTAAAATTCAATCTTATTTTTTGTGTTAAAAGTGTACATCATACGCCAGATTTTACAATACATATTACCACAACAATGCCAATGTTCAAGATAACTTGTCAAGTTGGTGACCCTGATTTTGCATGTGTCGTATGCGCCAGATTGACAACCATGTGTTTATTACATATAATTTCGCCAATATGGTTGCAATAATATGTAAGTACCAAAAATTAATACGGCTTGGGTACAAAAACTCCTATTTGCAGGTATGTTGTACACAAGTGGAAAAACATAAGAAATCTTGGTACTTATGTATTATCGCAACCAACTGGCGACATATATGAAATGAAACACCTGTTTGCCAATTCAGCACATACAACTCACAGGAAATTGGAGGATACTTGCATATTATCGCCAATTCTAAATAACTTGCTGAGTTGGCCACCCTGATTTCCTATGTGTGGTACATGCTGAATTGGCAACCAAGGGCTTCATTTCATATAATGTCACCAATAGGTTGCAATAAGACACAAGTACCAATCGGGGTTGCCAACTAGGCGAGTTATTATTAGATTTGGCATTTGTTGTGATAATACCTAAGTGCTGAAATCAGTAGTCTGACACACATGAAGACCCATAAATTTAAAATATAGTTTAAAAAAACACGCTTTTATCGAACTAAAATCTCAATATAAGAATAAAATGATTAACGAGAAAATTAATGTCATTGTGGTAAAAGCGTGGGGGCCTTTGTACTACATTTTTACACTAACTCTGCGTTTTGGAATAGAACTAGTAAGAAATTATAACAATTAATATTGAGCACCCCACGCTTTTATACGCAGTTATTATTTTTCCAGTTTCAATTTCTTTATTTTTTTCTGCTTCTTTTCTTGGCATTTCTAAATACCTTGTGTTCTATTTCTTTAAATCCTGGCACTCATATTTTTCTAATTTGTTTTCTATAAAAAATTACTTACATTTTTGCTTCTTAATGTAATTCCTTTTTTGCCAGGAATAAGCCATTCTTTTAAATTATTTTCATTTTGAGTTCTTAGTGGGAGACTGTCATCATTGATTGAAAACTATCGGATGGCAAAATTTTATTTGCAGCGATTTCAAAACCACTTCTAAAAGATATTTAATGTGTAGTGTACTGATAACAAATTAGTTCCTGTATATATATATTGTTCCAATGTGTGGTATTTTTTGAACTGTTGTTTTATAAATGTGAAATTCCGAATTCATGTGTAATATTTATAAAATTGTATTTTTTAAACCTTTTATCTTGTTTCTAAATTATGAATGCTTTATTTTTAATTTGCATTAATTTCATTTCTGCTTGTTAGCATTAATCTTCATTTTTAATATTTCCACTCATAATTTATTTTAAATTTTGCACATAGTTCAGAATTTTTCTCTTTTTTTTATATGTATATATTTTATGGATAAAAATTAATCTATGAATTTCATACATTTTGCACTTTCTGCCAAAGACCATTGGTTTCACATTGTAGACTTTGTCGTCATGTTCTAAATACTCATATGGGCGTAGCATAACACTACATGTGTTATGCTAAATTTTGTAGATAGCCATTTAGAAAACTATATAATTATAAACAACATTTGTAAAAATTTTACTCTAATGAGGAAAATTTCAAAATTCCTCTCAGAACCAGCTATTTATAAATTCTTCAGTAAATAATTTAGATGACTCACAATCCTAACATGTAATTTATTTGAAACAACACTGTTTGAAAGGCATTTTCACTCACATTTCATAACTCAAAGACATGATTTGATAAAAAAAATAAAAAAGCTGTTTATTTATGTACTTTTATACACTAGAACCTATATTTAAAATGATAATTCAATGTATATTATATTAAAACAGCTGTTCTGTACAAATAAGGATGGAGTTGACTATAATATAGATTAGATACTGTTTATAAAAAAAATCAATAAAAAAATAAGTTATTGAAGAAAACATGTTTCAAAAATCTCACTTATATTCTTGTTTATTTTTTAATGTATATATGTATGTGTACAATTTCCAGAATAAATATTTCAACAATATGATTTTGGTTTGTTTTATTTTTCTTGTTAACAGTGAATAATTGAAAAAAGGTATTGAAAATAAAATGCTGTACAGCAAGTAAAATTGCTAAATTATGATTCTATTGGTCCTTATGATGTTATTTTTTCTTCTGAATGGGTGCTGAAAACTTCTCTAAAAGCTCTTTCCAGTTGGTTAAAAACTAAATGTTTTGTTAATGCAAAAATGTACTGTTTTAGTTGTTTTTACATTCTTCTAAGGACTAAAATTTTTAAGTATTTTAATTTAAAAAAACATTAACTTAAAAACTATAATATTTGTTTTCTTTGGTGATAGGAAAGTGTAAAATCAGTTGATTTAACAAAAAACGAGCTTAATTTGTAATATAGCAATGCATTTTCTTTATTTCCATGTGGATGGATGTTTCTATTTAAACAAAACAATTGATATAAAGAGTACTTACACACCTGGGCCTAATGAGTGTTAGTTTAGTCAAAAGGTTTTTTTCTTCAGGTTACATAATATGTAAAAAAGCTATTTCTTTCTGGCATTGTTTTGAAATTTTTACTTAGAAAAATCTGTTATTTATCATAATGTTTCCTAGATATTTCTAATAACTTATTATTGAAGGGCTGAATTTTTTTAAATAAAAGTTAATTTTCTGCTTGTATATGATTTTAAGGAAACAATATAATGCTTCTAGAGAAACATAAATATAAATAATGAATCAAATTGCTTCTGGAACTAGTTCAAAATGCATACACATTTGTTTAACTATTACATCGAATTTATTTTTGCAGTTTTCAAAGATTTATATTTGCGGTATAAGTTCGAAGACATGCAGTTTGTGATCAAATAATAGTTGCATTTTTTTTTTCGAAAAGTAATATTTTTGTTGATACTTGCGTATTGTCGCCACCGTATTGGCGACATTATATAAAACGAAGTACATGGTTGCTAATTCAGCGCGTAGGACACATGCGAAATCGTTACTGCCAATTTGGCGAGTTATCTTTAACTTAGGCACTTTCGCGATAATACGTGAGTACCTTTTTGTTACACACAATAAATGTAAAATGAATTTTGATTTCGAAGTTAAGTGTAAAAATTTCATGAAATGAAAATAAAATAATACGTAAGATGAAGAAAGTGAAAATTTACAACTCAGGTATCACATTTTTAAATCCCTTAAGATTTGGGTTAATAAATATTTTTCTGTTAAAAATTCATATTAGATACAACAGTATCGAAAATAAATGCTATACATACTCATTTTATTGTTTTAAACTCATATTTGATACATTAACAGATTCAAATATGAGTGCATTATATACTCATTTTGAACTTTCATCCTCAAAAATTTGATCCCGTAACAGGTTCAAAAATGAGAATGTACTTGTTGCTCAATATGAGAATATGCGATTCTCAAATTTGAGTACGCGTGCATCGGAGCTATTTTGAGAATGTGAAGTACTCAAAAGTGTGGAGCTGTTTGCTCTCAGTTTTGAAAATCGTTTCTCGCAGTGTGGGATGTCTGCTCAACGCATCTACGTGTTGCATTTGTTTTGCAGGACGATGGACTACCTCGTAATCAAATTCTTGTAGAAAAATCGACCATCTAGCAATCTTTGGTGTCAACTCTTTCTTGTCTAGAGTTTTCGAAAATAATGCACAATCCGTTCGAATTAGGAATTTTCTTCCCAGGAGATAGTTTCGAAATTTTCTCAGAGCCTCGACAACCACCAGTACTTCTAGTTCATAACTGCACAATTTCTCTTCTTGAATGGAAGTCTTTTTGCTCATATAATGGATTGGATAGAAATTTCCATCTTCACTTTGTTGTAAAAGCACAGCACATAAACCGAGTTTACATGCATCAGTATGCAGCTCTAACTTCGCGCCTTCCTTGAAAAGATATGTCATACAGGTTCATTTGATAACGCGTTCTTTAGATTTTGAAAAGCTATTTTTTGTTTATGATTAAATTCAAAAGGTTTTGTTCCTCGCAATAAATCACTAAGGGGTCTGGCTATTATAGCGTATGAAGGAATATATTTTCTCAAATACCCTGTCAATCCAAGAAAACTTTGAACATCTTTCGCGTTTTTAGGTTCTGGAAAGTTACAGGCTGCGACTGTCTTTTCCGATGAAGGTTGAATTGTACCGTTCTGAATTATATGCCCTAAAAAATTAATTTTCCTTTGCAAGAACTGACATTTTTTTAGATTTAATTCAAGGCCGTATTTGGAAGCGATTTCTAACACACGAGTTAATTTTTCATAAGCTTCTTTTTCATCTATTGCCGGAATTATTATATCATCTAAATAAATAATTAAAGTACCGTCTCTTAATAAGTCTCTAAACACGTAATTAATGTATCTTTGGAAATAGTTACTGCTAATAGATAAACGAATGCACTTTTAAAAATTCATATTGACCTGTTTCTGTTACAAACGCGGTATATTTTCTACTTGTTTCATCAACATCTACATGAAAAAATGCATTCTTTAAATCTAGCGTCGAAAATACTCCACCGTTCCCTAATTTATCTAATACCTCTTCAATTACAGGAAGTGGATATCTGTCCCTGATTATTTTTTTATTTAGCTTTCTATAATCGATACACAAACGCATCGTTCCATCTTTCTTCTTACACACCACAATAGGAGACGAAAAATCTGAACAACTTTCTTTAATTATTCCCTGTGCTAACCACAGCTCTATTTGTTTTTCAACCTCGCGCTTTTCAAGTAAAGATAGCCTACGTGACCTTTGACAAATGGGTTTTTCATCTGACAAAATTATTTTCATTTTCAAAGCAGTAGATTTCGTTTTATTTGGTTTGTAATGTTTTATTAGTGTATGTACTTGACTCCTTAATCTACTATTCGAGATATGCGATAAATCATACGAACATTCCTCGCATGCCTCAGATACCTTTAGCAAAAACAAATTAGACTTATCCATAATCCTCTCAGAATTAACTAAACATCCTGACTCATCAATCTGCTGTTCCCCCACTATTCCATCCTTTAAACATACCGGATTGCATATTCTAACATTTGACCTTGCTTCCTCTGATCCACTTTTCAAGAACTCATAAACTCTTTAGGGTAATAATATTTCTGCCTCGATCTCGCACACTGCCGCGGGATGGTTTGTGTTTCCCCCCCCCCTTCAATGAGATTGTAAATTCTGAAACGTTTGCAATCCTCCGTTCGCCAAAACAACTGGTTAGGGTGATTTGAGAATGCACTCTTTTTTTCGCTGAAACGTACTTTTTATTTATGATAACTGAGTTGGCTCCACTATCCAAAGTTTCAATTAATGGGATATCATCAACAATTACGTCTACATACTGTAATTCATTAAACAAAAAGTCATTTTGATTAGAAATAGTTTTAATTTGGTTTATGGTATGCCCTACACTTTTATCTTTATTTTCTGACTTCGCCGTTTTTTTTCGCACAATTTCTTGTAAAATGCGGCCCTCCACACACATAACACGAGATTATTTTTTCTTGTTTTACACTTTGGTTATGTTTTGGGAACTGTCTCTGGAAATAATTAGTATTTACTATGTTCGCGCGGTTTTAATGTAAGCATCATTATCGTTTCTACTCTTAACATTGTTATGGTTTCGCGATTCATGCAGTGATCTGTTTTTCGAAATAAAAAATATATCCAAGCTTTTCCTAGCTCATCTGGCACAAGCCATGAATCCGCCTGCAAAATTTTAATATGTGACGCAGTTTCTAGATCTAAAGTGTCTAAGATTTTATCACTGACCATTAAGTCAAATAGGGATTTAAAATCATTAACGTTCCTAATTTTTAGGTAATATTGAAACATAGCACTTAAACGAGTAGCGAATTGTACATGAGTTTCATCTGTTTGCTTTTTGGCTTTTCTAAAATTAAGTAAGCATTCCTGAGGAGTGGGTTGGAATTCTCTTAAAACTAATGATTTGACTAACTCATAATTTTTGATTTCGTCATCTTTTACGTATAGTAAAATGTTATGTGCCCTCTCACCAAGAATATTAATCAGGATTTCTGATTTTAAGTCATCTGGAACATTTTTTATTTTGAATGCTCGTTTGATTGAAAAAAAAGACCAAAATTTTCAGGTTTTGTTGGGATTTGTATCGTTAACGTTTTTATACTTTTAATTAAATTTTCTAAATAATTAGTTTCCCCCTGTAAACTTTTCTGGGTTACATTCCCTTCAGCTTTTGCCTTTGAAGTTCAATTTCTCTGTCCATCTGTTGCAGTTTAATTTTTTCTAGCTCTAGCTGTGAATTAGTTATTTGTTAGCTGCTGTTCGGCTTTTGATTGTCTATCCTCAGTGGACAAATTTATCAGATTCATTAGAAATTCTGGGTCATCTTTAAACAGTTTTTGAATTTTCCAATTTAGTTTTTAGCTCGAAAATTGTTTCTTTAGAGGAAACTTGCTCCCCAATTTCGTTGAGCACATTTATCAAGTCCTCTTTTCTTGTGCATTTATGATACGACATTTTAATCACAATAGAAGAGTATAAAAAGGTATCTTACCTTTTTTTTTTGTTGTTGTTGAGCTGTATCAATCAGGAAAAGGATCACTTGAGTTTATCCGTTCAAAAGCACAGTCAGAGTTTGAATGCTCCGTTCGGTTGCGAAAGTCCTGAACAGTTGATTTTTTTTACAGTTCACAGCGCAATATTAATTTAATGTCCTCACAGTCTACATCGCGATATCAATAGTCCTGTTAGTCCACACAGTTCACATCCCGATATCAATAGTCCACACAGTCCACATCCGGCCAAGCACCCATTTTATGTTGTGTTATGACACGGAGTTCTAGGGTATTCACTATGAACTACACTGTTTTTAACTAATACTAACGTTTAATGGGACAATTACAGTGCTACTCACTACTTTATACAGATATATTATTGATAGCGTTTCGATAACTAGTTCTTCTCGTATTCAACAGTAGTTTCTCAGTCTTTTCACTTCACCATTATCACACCACGGTTCACAATGGCGTATGGCATTCAGATGATGGATGTGTCACCTTCACGTGACTGTCTTCCAGCATTGGGCCACTTGGTCCCTACACGGCCAGTTAGATCCGGTTGCTTTCCTTTTTCTTAGCAGCGTTGGCTCCGACCTCCTCGTCGAGACCGCTCGCTCGCTAATCTCTCTCTAGTCAGTTCACTCGCTGCTGGCTCGCGTCGCCAGCGCCTCTATAGTGCCGTCTATGTGGAAATTCCCCATAAGTATCAGATTTCTTTAATATATTCATCACTATAAAACTATTTTACATTCCGAAGAATAACATATTCCGACCCCAAATTTAATTTCACATGTCACCTCAAAATCAAAAATTCCACTCTATTCATAATTAAAATGTGAATATATATATATATATATTTTTCCATTTCTTAAATGAAATGAGGCGATTTTTATTCAGCATTAAAAAATTTTATTCACATTGTGTGACTTTTTTTAAGCATGAAAAGCGAAGTATAATAATTAATGAATCTGTACAATTTCACAATTTCTTTCGTTCGTAATGAACTAATACCAATCAACACCGATAATTTCAACACAAAAAATCTAACATTTAAAAAATATTAAAACCTCAAAAGAGAAACATCAAATTCAATAATAAGATAGTTAACATTCTTAGTCAAATAGATTACAACAAAATCACTGAACTGCTATTGCATTTTTAGCATTCTCAAAAAATAGTACTGAAATGTATTTTGTTGTAAATGCACCAAAACTACATCAAGATCCTGAAATACTTATTTAGAACTAGAATTTTAAACAGTTTTGAGATACACTTCGAAGAAGTGTTGTTTTTTACTTTATACGTAAAAGGAATAAATTAAATATTCAATATGCGTGATGCAAGAATAAGATTAGCCTTGTTCTAAGGGCTGAAAGACATCGATGTTAGAAAAAAGGATCAGGAAAAGCACGACAGTTTCCTGGAATTTTTTTTTTTCAATTCTCATAAAAGAATTCATATACATACACTAACATGCACAAACACACATAAATATATATGTATGTATATGATATATATGTTCACATGTTCAAGAATTCGTTCTGAAATGTAGAGTTCTAATCCCCAAGATATTAGGCATAAAATGTAATACTAAATTTTGAATGAGTCAAAAAGAATAACAAAAATGAATCGTATCGTGGCCATTCATGAATCTTATCAAAATTTATTTTTCCGCATTTAGATTAAACTTACAAAAGGGAAGATTGAAATACTGATTCCATTTTTATAACGGAAATGCCTGAATGAAGTTAGTTAAGAGAGCGCACACTGTTTTCGAAAGGTGTTCTACCGTTTTAATCCCCTTGAGGTTTGAATAGAAATAGAATATAGGAAATTTGAACTTTCAGTAGAGGGTGCTGAGGGGAGGTGGGAGATTACACGGATTAGGGAATTTCATTTCACAAATATGACTGCGTTAGATTTTTAAATTTTTGTTGTGGAATTCATAAATAATTCAACAAAATAAACTTAGATAGGAAGAATTTTAAAATTCTAAGTTATTTCACGAGTAAATAGTAGATTCAGAGTCACGCTGCATTAGGAGTTTGGAAAAATACACTTTCAAAGTAGAGTTATGCCATATCTGAGCGCCTGTTTTCAAAGAAATTCAAAAGTTATGCAGAAATACACGTATGTATTTATCTTTACGTTCAATTTAAATCTTTTGCCAACTAAATTCTGTTTATCTCGAAGTTATGCGAAAAAAATATAGTTTACCACTAGAACGTCCGTCGGTGTCTATTGGACACCGGGCCTATTTAGTTTGTTCGCCTTTCTGCAGGAATTTGAAAATTTTCCGAGACTTTTAATCATTTTCCATGGTGATTACAAAGAAAAAGTTTTGTTGTTCTAGGTTAATTAGGAGAGATTTTACAACTAAATATAAGTAGAACGTCCGCTGGTGTCGTTTCGACACCAAGGCAATTTATTATTCTTAATAGCGTTGTGCAACTAAAGGAAGTTCACTAAGTAGATACTATTAATAAAACAAACTTCCGGAAGTAATATCCCACATTCATTTGATCTTGAATGCAGTGTTATTGGGTTCAAAGGAAATGAGTCAATTACACTAAAATCGTTGTTACTAAGTGTTTCGTTGCATAGCATTATCTGCTCATAAAAAAATTTCATTCGATTTTCGAACCTTGTACAGAGCAGACACCCTGAAACGATGAATCGTGGGAAAGGTCTAAGCCCTGATGAAATTTCTAATTTGTAGCGACAGCTTTCTGAGAAAGAATCGGATGGTGGTTAGTTGTCTTGTTCTAACTTAGATTCCAATGAATACGTAAGATTAAGTGAAAGTGACTGTGAAGAATCTGAAGAATGTCCAGATGTAATTGATGATATTCCAGTAAATCCTGATATATATGTTGTTAGGGATGGCGCAGAATGGATACCGCATAATAGTAATGTTCCTGGCAGATTTGTGTCCCGAAATGTTTT
>BMAO01027215.1:0-103690 GCA_019973975.1 Trichonephila clavata | reverse complement strand
TGTGTTTAAATGATGCAACAGTTTTTCGGGAGGAAGGGTCAGCATGGAACATGATGAAGCTGCAGGGCACACAAGGTCATCAATAACAGACCAAAACATAGCCAAAGTTCATGATATAGGTACAATCCCATTCCATCAGTGGTCAGACTGTTAATGAACACTACAACATTGAAGTGCTAAAAGCACTTCGAGAGCAATTAGGAAAAAATGACTGAGTTGGGGAGTGATAGATGGCTGTTGCACCTAGAGAATGCACCCGCTCACATCACCCTATCTATCATGCAATTTCTGACAACAAAACATTATTATGGTAAGTCGTCCTACTTATTCACTTGATTTGGCTCTATGTGACTTTTTTTTCATCCAGTATTTATTTAAATCTAGTTGAAAGGGATCCCATTTTTCCTGAGTTGAAGAGGTTGAAGGAAAAACGGAAATTCTCTTAAAGGAGCTTCGAAAACCATCGTTCCAGAACTGTTACCAGTAAGGGCAGCACCAGTTACAGAAGTGTGTGAATACTGAGGGGGACTTCTTTGAAGGTGAACGTGCAAGAATAACTGATTTTGTAAAGTGAAATGTCTTATTGGACCAGTCTCATTTTTTTGTGTAACATTTCGTATTATATCATATTGTATACTGACGATATAATAGCGAATTTATATACATTTATCAAAGAATGTGTGTGCACCATGTTAAACAATTAGATAAAGTATCCTCATAAACTTTATGCGCTTTCTATAACGAGTGATTCACCTTGTTATATTCATATCGCCTTTTCATATTATTTTTTCCCCTGCAACCTTCCGAATGCCGAATCGAACTAACGTAGTTACTACTTCAGTATGAATACTTAACTTAATATTAGGAAGAATGCGACAGCGTAAGGCCTGTACAATAGTCTTCTAGCTACCAGATGCGCGAAGAACTTCATCTTAAATTCTTAAAAACTTTAATGATTTTAAAGAAAAACATAATCGGTATAGGCACACTGAAACTAGTGATGGTAAGTAATTCTTTTCACACAGAAGCTTCTTTTATTTGTTTTCATACTGGTCTGAGGCGTATTGGATATATACTTTTAAAGAATAGATTAAATTACTGTAGCATATATTTTTTGCTGATGCTAATATGCCATCTGACTGATGGTGTCCGATCAAGGTGTATGAAATTCATTGAGGCAAAAAGCTAGTTTTGCGCCTGCCGTCATCCATAGCTTTGAGCCCCATACAGGTGACAATACTACTCGCTTACACCAAAGTTTAGTTTTAGGGAGAACACCTTAGGGGTAGTTAAAGGCCTTTGACAACTTTTCTGCCCCTTTCACCAACCTCACTGGAGGATTTTCCGCTCGACGGCTATTTAGTGAACCCCTTACCGTAAAAGAACTGCGCATTTTTATACAAATATCCATGCTTTATTCGGGATTTGACCTAGGCCCGATATTACAGTTTTCAGCGTCACTAACGACTATACAGGAAGAGGTGCCAGGGTATAATGTACAGAAGTCCAGCGATTTCTTCCTTTCTGGAACGTTTTTTTTTATTTAATACATTTAAGTCCTTTGCTTATTCCTTTATTTTCTGCTTTCACTCTTCGGTAGGATTTCTTCTGATTCTTAGACACACTTGAAAATCAGACGTCCAAGGAGTACGTAATACATATTTCAGATAGTTGGTGGAACATTTGAATTCCTTGCCATAATCACTTAACTGGTACCAGTAAAACTCAATAGTAGTAGGAAAGGCATTTTTAGAAAACCTTCACCAATCTACTGGTAAATTGTCTTAGGAAAATAATTAAATAAGACAGACACTACCACAACAGCTATTCAGAGATATTTGACATGTAGTTCGGATTATAAATATGTTTCATTGAAATGTTTGTGTCATTCATATACTTATATGTGAGAGCAGTTCCAAATGCAGGCTATGTAGAATGCTTATTATTGAAAGATAAGTTTTATCTTCCTTACGTTATCTAATGAGCTCAAGAGATTGAACTGAAGTATTATATATAACATTCACATGCGTAATAAAATATTATTTTACCTTATACAGTTTTAACTCTATAGTATAAATATATGCATATTTTCATTATATATTCGACATCTTGCTTTTTTCAATTTATATAAGTTGAGAAAGTTATTGTAATCTTTATTATCTTCATATATTTTTTTTCCTTACCTTTCCCAATTTTTCACACACTCAAAAGAAAAACTAAATGAAGAATGTAAGCTATCTTGGAAGAAAAATAAATCTTACAAGAGAAAAGCCACTGTTTTTATTCGAGGACAATATTGAAAAGGATTAATAGACTTTGGATCATTTTATGAAAGAAATGAGAAAAATATCCCCGCAGAAACTCGAAAATTCCTCAAAGTCCCGAACTGTTTGTTTTCACTTCTGGAATCACAAAAGTAGCAGTTAATCATCTGAAATGTTCAATTTTCGAGTGGATATCTCTCAAAATCTATCCCAGAAAAAATGAATCAAAAGTTAAAGGTGATTCTCAAGAAAATAAAGCAAGTCAAGCCTACTAAAGCACAGTATTAATAAAAAGCTTCCTTACATTTATTTCTCTACTTTTTTATTTATCTTTCTTTTAGATAAAAAATATTTCATTTTTTGGTTTTCCTATAAAATAACACGTCCAGCAATTTTGTAAAATCGACGAATATAAGGTATAGCTTTAGCTCTCTGAATCCATTAAGAGAGAAATGCCACCTTCATTCATTCATTGATTTTTTTTGTCTGATTTTGTTTTATGCGTGCGTTTTTTTTTTAACTTTCCATTTGCTTAGTTAAATAATACAATAAATGAATTATTATACGGATATATTTCTTTTCCTAGTGACAAAATATATCTAAATTTTTTCTGAATACTTCATTTGTGGAGACTTTTAATTTGAAAACGAAACATATTTCTAACGTTAAATTTAAAATGCGCACTAATTTATAGCATTACACTTTAAAAAGCCAACCTTGTACTTTCTATTTCTTTTCTTAATTGCACTTCCTTATGACAGTTGAAAAAATTGCTGTTTCTGGTATTATTTTATGTTTCTTAAGCGTAAATGTAAGGTGCAAGATAATACTTTTTAATATATATTTAAATATTTCTTTCTATCTCTATATTTACGATAACTGACATTTGGTTAGTTTTTCAGCAGAAGGTGTCTTTAAATAAGTATTACACATATGCTGCAGCTTTTACTGAGTCATGAGGGGCTTATGCAATAGTATTGTGTGACACATGTATTGTATGCTCGATAATTATCACAGCACAATCAAAATTTTCAAACCTAATATCTTTTATTTTATATCAATTAATAACGTGATTTCATTTGCTGGAAAATACCATGCTCTTTGGAAATATCTATCCACACAAAATATTTCCATAAATAATTATTTTCTTCATTTATTCTTAACACATATAAATTTTTGTACTGTTTTTATTTATCTGAAAACGAGAAATATGTAACATCTATGCGGAACTCATACAATTATCAACTATTTCATAAGAAGACATTTTTAATGTTTAGCTACTGATGGGAGGCTGGCCGGCAATGGAGTTGGTCCCCAAATAATCAGTAATTTGTATGTCCCCCTTGTTTGCAGGATGGGTTGAAATTCCTAAGTCGGGGACCCGGGAAAGCAAGGGTGAGAACGCAGGGTTGAATGAACGCATAAATTTAATTAAAATTGTAACTTTTGTAACTTTGCACTTGGTGATCGACCAATGGGGTTGCGGGTAAAATAGTGCGTGTAGGCACAAATGGTGGCATTTGCCCTCCCTTAAAAGGGCGCCGAGTGACAATTTTCGGGGCACTAGCCACTTTTTTGATTCTTGATTTTTTAGGAAAAAATCTTAGGTTGCTTTATCTGGTGGACAATGCCAGCCCCCCATCGCCTCGCCTCCGTTTCAGATAAGTGAAAGTTTAATGTTTGTTCATAGTTCTCTTATTCTTACATTTTAATAATGTTTAATCTAAGTTCTAATTTCTTAATGTATTTTAAATGTAGTAAACAAATTTATTTTAATTTTAATCCGAGTAATTTCATTAGTTTTGCGTTGTCTTTAAAATTGATTAAATACTAGCCACTATGTTGATGCGGACTAAGTTAACTAAGCGAACTTGGGTAGTTTTTAAGATGTTAGTTAAATTAAGCAGAAATTTAAAGTAAAATTAATGAGCGCCGCATCACTACTATATGGCTGAATCATTGTGGTAGAACATATTTCTATCAAAATTTGGAAATCCTATTTATAAGGTGTAAGAACTCAAATCAAAGACATAGCTAAACATTTTAATACCACATTATGTTAATTAAAGTAAAACATTGATCATTCTGAAAAGTATTGTACTTTATTAGATGTGATTAACCAGTTCACAATGTGCCGAGTATAATCAGCATGGCGAAGTTGCAGGTTTTTAGGTATATCCAAGTATGATTCATGCGTAAAATTTAGTGACCATTGGCTATTTAACTTGTAATTTTTGAGAAAAAACAAAAAATATTCTCAAATTTCAAATTGTTTAGAATATTTCAAGGCCAGGCCGGTGAAAAGCAAATAGATGAAAAATATGAAAAAATTTAAGTGAACACATGCGTTTCCATATGCACTAGTTGTAACAGTGTACAAATGTAATAGTAACACATTTATTTATACACGATGATAATGTTTTTAAAATGTTAGACTAAAAGGGAAAAAAACAGAGTCGGAAAATTAATTTATTATAGAATCCATTCAGCTATGGTAAGCCATGGGACAAATGCGTGACGCAGACGACGCGCTTGGCTCATTGATAGCTTCTGGCTCGAAGTAACCTAGCTATCGAGTGGCGTAAATGCTTATTGTTTCATGTTAGAGCCATGTTGTGTGATTAGATCAATGGCCCAATGATGAACTAACACTAAATAAAGAACTAAATAAAATATTCAAATTTACAAAGTCTACAAAACTCTCATATATATTAGGTTGAAAATAATTCATCAATGAAAAATTAATTTACATTAATAGGATTTTAATTTATTATTATGATGTCAAACTGAACCCCAACGGTGTTTTCTGATAAATCTATAATTTCGTTGTTTTTGTGTTCAGGTTTTCTTTGGACCATGTTTGGAAGAATTTTATAAGTAATGCTAAGAAATATTATATCCTTATAAAAATTCATTTCGTAATATTTTAGGGACCACTAACTTCTAAAAATGAAATTGATTTGCTAGAAAAAGAATCTTGCATTATAGATGAAAATAAAATCCTTCCATAAAATACATAAGAAATATTAGAAAAAACCTCAAGAGTTGCAAAATTTGCTTTTATGTTTAATCATCATTTGAAGTGTATGTGAACCTATAACCAATTGAAACTTCATGTTATATAAAATGTGTATACTTCCAAACAACTAAGAAAACTGAATATTTTTCAGTCAACAAAAGCCTTAACCAAGGTTTAAACCTTTAATATAAGATGTAAAACTTGTATTAAAGCAATTTTTTTCTTTTCAATTGTTTTCACAAACTATATAATTATCTTATAACTACTCCAAACAAAATATCAAAATGTGCTAATCAGAAAATATATGTTGCAAATGTTATTGCAGAAGCATGAAAAGCAACTACGATCATACTGTGGATCATATTAAAAATATTGGCAAAATTTGTATTAAAAAGGCACATCGTGAAATAAGACCCAAAAAAGAAAAGATAATGAAAAATTAGCTGATCGATATATATTTTATTGAATTTGCCTTAAAAATGTTGAGTTACGAAGTGCTGGATGTAGTTTCAAATAGATTGATGTCTGACCATGAAAAATGAAAAATGTTTCTTTGACTGCAATTTTACACAATGCCTATTAAAAAAACATCAATTTAGAAATTTACAGTTTACTCTCGCTAATTCAAACCTTCGGTAATTACGAATCTCTCGCTAATTCAAAGTATTTGCTCAGCCCCTAGAAAAACTTTTGATATTTCAAATTTTAAAAAAATACGTTTTGGAACACTCAATATTTCGAAGAAAAATCTGTGGACGGCCAGAATACAATACGTAATATTTCGAAGTGATCTAATGAAATTATCGACAATTGAAACACTGGCTATCGTGTAGAGTCCTGTAGCAAACAGGTTGGAGCTTACATATTTTGTGTTGTATTGTCTCTACTTGTCTCCCCTGTAACATACATAACTCTGACAGAAGCTTAGTGTCACTAAACAAATCTCGCAACTTTTTCATTCAAAATCATATTGATGCAAGTGATTTTCAAGCTTCAATTTTTCTAGAAAAATCTATTAAAAATTTAGATCGAATGGTATAAAATTTTTAAAAAAATAATAACAGATATTTTAGTCGAAAAATTAATTATGTACAGTATGTATTCTTTTAATACTTCTTTTAAAACATAAATATATTCTTTTAATACAGGACTTATAACTTCTGTTTAATATGTATTTTTTTTAAGAATGCTTTAAAATAAATTTATACATATGTACAATTATTATTTCAATACATAATTTAAATTTAAATGTTTTAGAAGAAAATTATCTTCGTGTATTTTGGGAGTTTTTCCTACCCTCTTGATAATTCGGAGTTTTTCATTGGTGCCTTTAACTTCGAATTATCAATAGTTGGCTGTGTGATTTATTTATGTATAAATTATATATATATATATAACTATAACTAGAGTTGATAGTTTTCAAAGCTACTGTCATTATATATCACTATATCACAACCTTAATTTTGTCAATTGCTTCCTCTACGAATAAAAACAATCCATCTTTGTATATAAATATTTAGATAAAATTATTGCTGAATTGTAAATTGTTCTTTTTTGCAATTTTGTCCATTAAAGTATTTAAATTTGCTTTAAGCATTTTTTTAATTGGCTTTTGAATAATATATCTAGTAACCTACTTTTAATTGGAATCTTTATTATAACGCAATTCACATATTTATTCAATTATAATTTCAACAGCAGAAGACTTTTTGTAACTAATACAACGCCCTCGAAAGACTAGATGTTTCATGCAACCTTAAAAATTTCAAATTAAGCTTTTACTTTTCCTAATACAACCTGTTAAAATAAGGTAATCATTTTAAAGTAATAAAGACGCTTAGTGCTTTCAGAAAAAAAGTATTTTTACAGCTTGATACAAAATATCTTTTTAATGAAATGAGAATTTTAATACTTAAATAGGAATTATCAAGACATAAGAAGCGATGAGAAAAGTAAATCAATTTCGCTTTAAGTTTAATTGCTTCTGTTAGTACCTTAAGTAGCTCTTTTCCTTCTTAATACCAAAGAAAGATACTCCATGAAAAGCGGCGTAACAATACGTTTTATTAAAAATTAAAAATTGAACAAAAGAGAAAAAATGTGTTGTTGAAAGGGAAAAAGAAAATAACTTTCTTTAAAAAATGACTTATTAATATCCTGTTTCAAAGTTGAAGTAATGGACCATTAATTCCATAATAAAATTCTTTTCTAATCAGAACCTGTGTTCAGAAGACCAGAAAATATTTTATACAAGCAGGAAAAACCACAAACTCATTGTTGAGAATTTAATCGCTTTATTAATTAAGTTTAAAAAGATATTACTTTTAACTTTTATTTATCTTTTGTTACTTTCGTTAGCTGTGATTAATTTAGAAATGCATATTTAAGATGAAAGTGTTTCTTCCTTCAAAATATAACGTTTATTTTATTTTATTATTTTGCTTATTTTATTATTCTTATGATAAGAGAAAGGCTGTAAACTTCAATTCATTTAAAAGTAATTTAATATTTCCCGTTTCCATAGTGATGAAAAAGTATTTAAATAACTTGGTAGCTTCTAATGTAACGCAATTATATCTGAGTCAAATTGGAAATGAAATGTGTTGAATATGTTAAAATTTGTATTATTTCAGAAAAAAAAATGAAAAGTTTGTAACATAAAGTTTGAATTATAAACCCTTCAAACAAGCAGTCATTTTGACATAACATTTTCTTAATAATGGTTTCGAACTGACGCAATGAAAATAAATTAATTATATTCTATGTTATTTGTTTAAATATACATTTTTAAGTATATGATAAAGAAATAATCTGCTTTGATGCAGTCATTTTATTTTTTAAACTTGTATTTCTAAAAGAAGGAAATTGTTATTATTGCAGTACACACAAATATAATTATTATTTGCAGAAACCTAAAGATTATTGTCTTTTAGGATATTGTTTAAGATGAGATAAGATAAAAATCATTACATAAGTTAAAAAGCATAAACTTAAGGTAAAATAACATAAGTTAAAAAGCATAAACTTAAGATAAAATAACATAAGTTAAAATTTATAAATTTGAATAAATAACATTTGTGACATAAAATATCGAATATTTTTATTGAACCACTTTTGGTAGTGTGTTTTGCATGCGGAGATGTGTAACACATTGTTGATGACAATCATGTAATAGTCAGATTCAAATCCCATATGGTATATTCGTAAGGCATAATTGTATGCCAAAATCTTTTTTTATCATGTTACCCAGCGTTTCTTAAACTGTGGGGTGCGTCTTCCAAGGGAGCGTGATAAATCAGCGAGGTAGGAGTGAGCTTATTCAAAAGACGAAAACAAAAGATTATTTAAAAAAATCATTAATATACGAAAAAGTAAACAAACAAAATACATTCTGACATAATAAAAAATACACATTTACACTGATATAATACACTAATAAATGTATCAGTGGTGCACAGAGTATTTTATAATTAATTTAATAGCACTAAGTTAAGAATAAGTTTAAAAATTATCAATGACCATGGCTTGTCATGTAAAAAATTGTATCGAAAAATTAAAATTTATCTTGATAATTTCTACGGTTTATAACTAAACCCTTAAGTGCCGGTTACGCAAATCGCTTCCAAATGACACCGTTTTCCACTTAGACGTGCGTATGTGATGCATGACTAGGGAGAAGAAAAATATATATAAATAATCAATCTAATATATAAAAAAAATTTTCTTGTGTCACAGTGTTTGTAGCCCAACTCCTCCGAAACGACTAGACCAAATCTTAAGAAATTTTGTGCGTATATTCAGTAGGTCTGAGAATAGGACGTAAACTATCTTTCATTCCGATATTGCAATTAATTGTGAAGATATTAATTAAAAACCTTAAAACCCCTATCTCTTGTGAAACCCCTATCTGTGCGCGCCAGTTGTGAAAATACTATGCCAGAGAAAAAAGAAAACCCAGAGAAAAATTATAGGAAGCTAAATACATCACTGCCATTTAGGGATATAAATAATAATAGGTTGTAAATAATATATTTATGTTGAGCTTTATTCTATGTAAAAGAGTTTTATGATGTTTAGAAAAGCACAGATGATTGAAGGATTAGTAAATTTTTTTTTTATGAATATGCTGAAATGTATAAAACATAATGAAAAACTTTTTACAGCAGTGATCATAGCAGTGATGCTTATACTTATCATTTTGCTTTCTCAGTGCAACTCTCATATAAAGTATATTCTTTTACTAAATGTATCATCAATTTGCAGTGCTATAATTATTTATTTCCATTTTGCTCAGGATAGTTCTCACGTTCAGTTAATTAAGTGATCTCATATAAATCAATAGTTTTCAAAACGTGTCACGAATTCTCGCCAACAACAACTATTGTGTTACCTGTATAAACCATTTTTGCATATTTTCAGACATTTTGTGCTCTTATTTATTATTTATTAGTTTATTTATTATTAAACGCCAATTAATAAAACTGTAATACTCAGTGCGCGCACAATTTTCGGGTATCATTTTCAATGAAAAGAGAAATATATACGTATTTTATAATTGTGAAAGGTAGAGGTAAATTAATAAAAGAACGGATACATTATCAGTATACTGTTTTCTAGCATTAAGTACTTCAATTTGACCTATTTGTGTGTTGTGTACAGTAAATAATGCCATCAAGACGCAAAGGGTCTGATTGAGCCCGTCAAATTACTAAATCTACAGCCATGCGAAATAGAAGAGCTCAAAGAACAAATCCAACAGGATAATGAAGATAATGTTATTTTTTAATTGTCATAATTTGTGATAGAGATGTAATTTGAAATGTATTGTTTAAAATAATAAAAGTACAAAAAATTCAAAAAAGAAATGTTTGGTGCTTTGTTACTTTTATAAGCCGTCATCGTTCACAGCGCATCATTCCCCTTTCAGTCATTTACCACATCCCTACGCACTTACAATGAGTTAGTTATATTTTATTTGACTACCAAAATATTCATTAGAAATAATTTATTTAGCAAAACAACGTTTGCCGGGTCAGCTAGTAATAAATATAAATACGAAGAATAAATAACAAACCCTATGAAATAAGTAAATACTTCACAGATACACTTTCAATGTCCTTTTATTTCATTCCAAAGCCCTTGGAATAATTTTATGGATAGGAGTGCACACAAATAAAGGGGTACTTCGGAAAAAACTTATATATACACCCTTGGCAAATATTGTTTCGGTTAGCGAGACGTTTATATACGTCAGTGGTCACTTGAGAGTTTGAAGTCATGTTGTAGCTTTAGCGTCAAAGTATAGTATTATTGAATTCACTACAATGCGTTATTGTATGGAGGGGAGGGGGGCGATGAAAATTATGACTAAATATTGGGTCGCGAATATTAAGAGTTTGAGAAGCCCTGGTGTTACCGAATACTCCATCAACATTTGAAATTTCAGTGATTAAAAAATAATGTAGTTTGAGAGATTAAATTTGGCACACATGATTGTAATGACATGATGTCTTACTGGAACCAAAAAAGTGAAAAAATGTCAAACAGGTATCGCTGGAGAGCAAAGCATCATTGACGTCACATGAAAATCGTGTGACTCATCTAAATGCTTGACTTTTTAGGTCCCTATAACTTATTCATAAGATTTTTGAATGTGTAATTATTTGAAGTAACAATTCTACAGTTATCCTCAGACCTCATTAATGATGTTAAAAACATCCGACTTTAGTTTCTCACAATACATACAAATATGCTTTGCAGTGCTGTTCTCAACTTTATCCCTCACCTACAGGCATTTTTGATTAATGAAGACCGACATATTTAACATATTCTATGAAAAACATCATTTATTGCTAAAAATCAATTGTTATGCTAATTATTGCTTTTGTTACTTAAAGCGACATCTATTGGCTATTTTTTGATTTCAATAAACCTCATATGCCTTCAAGTCGGTTCGTCAATTTTTACCAGACCTCCTAAGTTGCTTAAAGAATTATTGAATTTTCGAATGTTAAAGAATGTTTTAATCACCTGGTATATTTCAAGCTGTCAAATCATTGTTTTTATATACGGTTATAAATAATAATTTTTCATTTATTCGTTTGCAATTAAAATAGGTGAAATGATGTATTAAATTATTTTAGATTCGTTTAGGCTTTGATGAATACGCTTAATTATTTTCTGTGAGGCTATTTTTTATATGTTTACAGAAGGCAATACGGCAAATATTGTTCAGTTGCGTTTTTGAATACTGAATCATGCTTTTTTTAATCCAGGGATATTAACAGTTAGTTCAAAACGAAGGTTAGTTTTTGACGTAAGTTATAATTTAATTAAATTATATCTTGTAATTTTACAATGTGAAAAAATAACTAATCAAATAATAGGTTAAAAGTTAAATGAATGTTTAGTAGTTCAATAATATTCAATAAAATAGAATTAAATTCGCATATAAACATGTCATGGTCATAAGGGGCCTCAAAGATATTTTGTTATCTATAATTATTTTTAGAAACAGTAAATAAAACCAAATTTAATTAAAGAAAACTGATGTTGTGCTTGATGTTTTGAATAAAATTATTGTTTTACCATCATATAGAGTGCATGATCGGAAAATAATTTTCTAAAAGTTAGTATCCTTTTCTTAAAAAACATTTTTGTAATGTGAAAATATCATTACCAATACACTTTCCTTTCAATGCTACAATTTAAATTAACTATTCTTTCCATGTATTATCTTAATTATATAGAGCAAAAACTGCAAGCTATGCGTAACTATGACCGTCATTATTCTCATCAAAATCAATCCAACATACTTCAGTAAACTTTAAATCGTTATATATTTGAGAAGAAATGTTCTTTCTTTTCCTAATTTTATCTCTATTACTTTGTGACTTATTTGTGACATATTTAGTTGATTTATGATCTAGTATTGTTTCTTATTTATTTAAAATGTACAAGTTAAAAAAGAGCACTACATTCTAAAAATCCCTTTTTTAACAAACTATCAATTTTCCTCATAAAACTTTCCTTTCCATCTACATAAAATCTAGTAGCTGTAATGTTATACACTCAAGAGCCAAAACATTATGGCCACCCCTACATTTTGCAATGAACTCGCCTGCATGACGTGGAAGGCACGTGATCAGGTGGAAGTGATATTTAACTACTGCTGGAGAATCTGAAGAATCATTCTTTCACTTACTTCCGTGTGTGATGGCTGCGGATCTAAGCAACATTGATAGAGGGCAGATTGTAATGGCTCGAAGGCTCGAAACAAGTAATTCCGAAACTGCACAACTCTTGGGTTCTTCGCGATCTACAGTTGATAGTACTTATGCAAAGTGGAGGAATGACGGTGAAACCAGCAGTAGACGACATGTTGTTGGACGTCCACACGCTATCAAAGAAAAAGGTCGTCGGAGACTGTCTCGCATGGTGAAGCAAAACCGGAGCCAGACAGTGGCTCAGCTGACAGCCTAATACCATGTAGGGCCAAGTAGAATAGTATCGGAGCACACTGTTCAGCGGACACTGTTGGATATGGGGCTACGCAGTAAACGTCCCACTCGTGTGCCTTTGCTGACCAAGCGCCATCGCCAACTGCGCCTGCGCTGGAGCCGGGAATATCGCGACTGGACCATGGATCAGTGGGAGAGAGTTGCTTGGTCAGATGAATCATGGTTTGTCATTCATCACACCGATGGCCGTGTCTGGATACGCCGTCTTCCAGGCGAACAGTTGCTTCCTAAATATACAGTAGGTCATACACAGGCTGCTGCTGGTGGTGGTGGTATTATGCTTTGGGGGACGGTCTCTTTGGCGTCTCAGGGACCTGTGGTTGTGGTAGAACAAACATGAATGATACAGGGTATCTGAACACCATTGCGGACCAGTTGCACCCTTACATGACCTCTGTTTTTCCAGTTCGAAATTGAATGTTCCAACAGGACAACATCCCGTGTCACAAGGCTAATACTGAGTTGGAGTGTTTCCAGGAACCTGATGCTGAATTCCAGTTAATGTTAGGGCCACCTAACTCACCGGATCTCAATCAGATAGAACACATTTAGGATTTCATGGGATGGCAGCTCAGAGTTCAAAGACCACCAATTCGCAATATCTCGGATTTGCGTGACCGTTGCTTAAACATCTGGTACAATCTGTCTCCGGCCATTTACCAAGGACTTGTGTACTCCATGCCAATGTGGGTTGAAGCTGTGTTGCACGCTAAAGGTGGGCCATCTCGTTATTGAAAGGTGGTCATAATAGTTTGGCCCTTGAGTGTATTTGGAATCGAAAACCTTTGTTAAACACAGCGTAAGTTAAATTATTTTTTTATTACACAGTCATTCTATATAACTTAATAATTTTCGAACAGCATATAACAGTGTTCCATGAATGTAATATTTAAAAATTATAAAATTTGTATTCAGAGAAAAAAGACCTGCTATTATCTATTTAAAAGAATCCTTTTAGGCATATTTAAAATCCCACTATTTTTGTGAGAACTTTAGTTCATATTGAAAATTTGTGGCAGGTTTATTTTTATGTCGATTAGGTAGTAAAATTCATGTATGCATATCAAGAACACATTTTTTAAGGAGAAAAATGTCAAGTTAACGTACTGTATTAATAATGTATGCTGTCACCCTCTGACAAATTCACGAAAAAATCATATTTATTAAATGTCTATAATAGCAAAATAAAATTGCTAAAAAAGTTCAATAGACTAAGTAAATTATTCTACACTCTTAAATCAATTTAACCCATGATAGCTATTCATAAACCTAATTTCAAGGACAACAACAACGAATCTCTTATTTGAAATTGAATTTTCTTTTTACAATTATAATAAAACCCGATTTCAATACTGATTTAATACGTTATGTTTCATATTTTTCCTCCCGTATTTTTTTGATTCGTATAAACTCGACACCAAAAATCTGACGCTCCATTACTAGAACCATTCAAAAGTCCATATCCTGCTTCTGCTATAGACAACTTTTTGTGGAGCAGTTGAAAGTTAAATTCATCTTAATCTGTGGTCCTATCTCAGTATAGTATGGCGGTATCAGTAAATTGAGATTCTAATATTTCACTTTTGTACATTTATTTCAAAACTACGAAATTCATTGCCAGTGTATAATAGTTTGATTCTGTATCAATGTGTTGTGTTAATTTTAGAAAATGATATAAGAATGATGACTTCACAATATATTATACTGTGTGTTATTTCGGTGGTAGAATTAAAATGAATGACAAATGTTTGCCCTATCGTATGTTACACATAATTCTAATTTAGCTTTAACATTGTGAAATTCAACAACCATGTTAGGTATAGAATGTTATTCAAATCTGTCATAGTTTGGGTTTATATTTGTGAATTGAAACTACCAGATTATTCTCATGTGACGGAATAGGCCTGGCATATTTTCTCTCTCTATATATGAATTGTTTGTTACTCGTGGTGCTAAGAAAATAATTCCAGTTAGAGAATTGTTACTAGGATTAGGGGAAATATCTGACAGAATAGAAGGAGAGTTATAACCATTATTCAGTTAGCTGATGATGAACTTATTAATGCCTGATGGAATGTTGAGATGAGGTTTAATAATAATAAATTAAAGCAGTACATTATTTTACATTATATCTGTTCTAAAATAATGCCAATAAGGACGATGTTACAGAATAAAAGAAGAATTTTATGAATACCGTATTACAATAAATTGAAAACATGTCTTTCTTTCTATTAGATTATTTGTATACAAAGTTTGTCTTGTGTATATCTAATTATTTTGATGACATGAAACATCCTTTGGGAAATAAGGTTTGTTTAATTTCGAATGCTGTCATGGGCATGTTTTCAATTTGTGTTTACATAAGTGAATAAAAATGAAATTGTTGCTCGAGTGTAATATTTAACTCTCAGATTTTATTTGTTTTTCTGTTGTTAATAAACTATTCAAATCCTACGAGTGATAACTAGTTTCCTATTTATGACAAAAGACACATAAGCGTTTAACAATAAGATAGTTCAAGCGTCGTTCAGTCGGATGCTTTTGTTCTTTAAGAGTATTATACTAATTATTTTTCTTCTCATTTATTTTTTGGATTACACTTCAAAAATTTTGTAGTTTATATAAGTGTATTTATTTACTATGTACATACTTACAAATATTCTCCGAAGGTGCTTACACATATTTATATTTAAGATTAATTTAGAATTGTCAATTAAAATGAAATTTTTTAAATATTTTCAAAATACTTGTTGTTGCTTATCTTCTGTTTTTCTGTTGTTAAATAATTATTCAAATTATCCTTCTGTCTAGATGAGATATATGAGTTTATTCACCCTCAAAAAGTCATATAGAAGCATAGGAAGACCTTGTAAGTCGTTGCAGGACAAACCCAGGCACCCAAGAATATGAGTCGGGGAAGCCTGCTCGATGTTACATTTTAGACAAATCGGATGGTAAATGAGCTAAGTTAGTTCTCTACCTCTGGTGCATATGACTTTTGACTAACAGAGGCTACCTTTATCCTCCATCTTTGAGTTATGTTCTCCAACAAAATCTTTGCAATGTAGTATTCAAAAGTTAGATGCTGCGTGTTTAAATTTTTATTAGCTCAAAGTAGCCGCGCGCACGCGCGCGCGAATTGAAGTTTTAACATATTAAAACTTCAAAAACAATGAGCATACGTTTAATGCTTAATGTTTACAAGAAATTTTATTTCTATGACTGCAGTTATTAAAAAAAGCGAGAGTATGATGCATAGTTTTCAAAAAAGTGTGACACCCTTAAAAAGCTCGCTACTCTCATTAAAGCTGAAGAAACAGGTATAAAAAGAACTTGATAAAAATTTTAATTTATTAATTCATTTCTTTACTTTCTTAACATTTAAATATATTTTTTTCTTTAAGTAATATGAAATTTTTCATCATCCCGTTTCAACATATGTCTCCATACTGAGTATGTTGCCATTGGTGTTGTTACATCGAGTTGCAAGGAGCTCTGAATAGTACCAGTTTTTAAAAAAATCAATCTATATATATATATATATATATATATATATATATATATAATCTTCACTAAATCAATATTAACCATTTAAAGTTTAAATTTGTAAATAGAAAATCACTTTACACTATTTCTATTAGAAATACTTGCTTTCAAAATCATTAAAAACTGATTATTTTATTTGCAGTTTAATAAAATTATATTTTATATTGCTAAACATATATGGTATTTGAAGATTAAATCATCAGATTTATATGCATTTTATTTCGTATTCATAAATATTTTTACAAATGATTTCTTCAATGTATCTTGATCTTCAATTTCATAACAATAAAGCTACTAAGTCTCTTTTTTTGTTTGTTGCTATTTTTCAAACATTTTTAATCTATTACAAAAAATAAGGCACACACAAATACAAATAAGCAAATAAGAAATTGCAAAAAATGCATATTAAGATTAATTTCTTACGAAATAAAAATACTCAAGTATACAAAAAAATACCATTTCATTTATTTTTGTGAATACGTCTGTAACATATTTTACATTTTAAAATATCTTCTATTTGGCATTTCAAACATAAAAGGATTTGTGTTTATGCTTTATTATACAATTTAGTTAGGAAACAAGATTATAATTTTCTGAAGTGTATTTCTCCGTCTAACAACAAAATCATCAAGATTTGAAATAGACTTAAAAGCCTCAAAAGATAAAATCATTTAGATAGTTTTTTCATTTTTGCGCGGACACACGGAAGTTTTTGGAAACGAGCACCGAATGGCTTGCTAAGGCTACCACCAAGTGCGATATTGACACTGCCGTCAATATTCCTAAATTTTTTACTAGAAGATTACGATAGAAAGAATGGTCCAGTCATGGAACCAGGAATATCTCGTCTCCAAAAAAGGGAGCTTAACAAAGAAAATATTTCAAACCATTAATATAATATTATACTAATTACAAAATAAGCCTATTTCTTTCTGGTCATAGTAACTGTAAAAGATATTGGAACAAATTTATCTTGGTTCGGTCATCTTCCTGCTATTGTAACATTGGTGAAGTGGAAAATGTATAATATGTGTTCCTTTTGTGTTCCTAGTATGTCAGAAGGAGAAAGATCATAAGACTGGCTTTCAAGGGACTTAATATAAATTTACCTCCGGATTTTCATCAACTTCTTCCCACCAGAAGTGCCTTTAAAAAGTTGTGTGAATTTGTTGTAAATATTGGCAATCCTTCTTAATTTCGTTTTTTCCCTCCTTTCCTTTATAATGTGTGATTTATACTTACTTCTGTGAGCCCCGTGCAATACTTTGTAAAGCGCGGTAGTTTTTAAATTATTAAAAATTAATGAAATAAAAAATTTATTCTCCATTGATTACATAGATTTTAATGTTTTTTTTTTTTATTTTAAAAGCTATAAAAATACTCCCGAAAAAATATCTCTGTCCAAGTAAACACTACAAAAAAAAAAATCCAACGAAATTTTAACGAACGGTAGCTGTGATAAGTTGACGTTTTATAAGCAATATCATTTAAAACCTTTTAAATAGCTGAAACTCAGTAACTGTGTACACTAACAAATGTTACGAAAAATACTTACAGCTTTAGCAATATAATACAGAACATTTATTGATTTTCATTCCTCTTAGAAACTTAAGGGTGGAACATTTTTGACATGACATTATTAAGAAATTGTCATACGTCTTAAGGAGACAAAGGGTAATGATCATTTTGGATTGTCATTTTTATCGCACAAAGAATTGACGTCAATTAGAAAAAGAATCTTCTCGAATATTTTTTCTGTTATATTCTTTATCACTTCTCCCTCCTATATTTCGTTAGAATTTTATTTCTATAGTAATTGATGATACGACATTCATTTGCGTTATAATACGAACTTTTGATTCGTCAAATTATCTTTAGAATATCATATCGAGTTCAGAGTATTGAAGATATACATTAGAGAACTTGGAAGATTAATAATATTCTAATTTGAAACGTTAATGGACTTTTGAAATATTCTAAAATAGAATTACATTCGGATTTATGCTTATAAAATTTGTCAAATTTTCTTTCTTTTTAAAAATTCCATGAAAAGTAATTCAAATTTATGAGAAAATTGCTTTTGTAATACTTTTTTGAATATATATATATATATATATATCAAAATATCTCTGCAAGAGAGAGATGAATAAACATTAATCAAAGCAGAAAAAAATTGAAATTGCAAGTTAACCAGACAATAGATTTTAGAAAGGATATATGAAAAAAAAAATATTTAAATATAAAAATATGGATGCTACAGTATTATTATAAACATTTCTCACTTTGGACAGCTTATGTATAAAATTATTTATATAAAAGAGAGGTTGAACATGTTTTGTGGCCAGCCAGCCAACCTCCCCCCCCCCCCTTCTTTCTATTAATAATACTGAGCAAAAACCTACTGAAAATAATGGACAGAATATATAAATCTAGAATATATATATAAACAAGGATTTTCTTACACCTTGTAGAATATATTTAAAATGAATTAACCATTTTAATAACATAAACTTGAATGAATTTTGAGCCTTCTTGATCCTCTGATGGAAATCTAAAGTTCAAACATTTAAATGCTGTCAAATGGAGAAGTTTGCATTATTTATTATTATATGAGCATGTTTAAAATAAAATATTCTTTAAGATTTTCGATATTGTCTGAATCACTTCAAAATGAACATATCTTCAAGACGTACTATATAATAGAATCAATCGAATAAATAAATAATATAATCATAATCTGTGAATAAGTTAACACAGTTTAGATTAGTCCTGCTAAGAGTAAATAACAGTTTTTTTTTCCGGAAATCAAAAGTTTTACGAAATTTAGGTTCGTCTTAATGTTATTATCCTTATTTCAGTATTACTTTAATTTTGTCGTTAATTAACTGTTACTATTATCAACTAAAATATTTTAACAGAAACACAGGAATTTCTCAATATTTTTCACTCTCACTTGACAAAAAAGTAAATACTATATATATATATATATATATATATATATATATATACATTTCTTTTAAAAATAGCATCACAACTGTTTTTAAAAGTATCCACTGTCACAGAGGTTCAGATACCAAACAAAATATTAAAAACATCAGAAAAAAGTTAATAATATTATACGTTCTAAAATATAAATTCTAAAATTTTTCATTTCTAATAATGAGAATATTTTAGAGAGTGTTAACAGAAAAGTAATAAACTCACAGAAAATGTGTGATTAATTCAGTGTGTCAACACATTTTAAAGATTTTATTATTTTTAATATTAAATCACATTTTTCTATTTATCAACTGAAGATACGTCCAGATTAATATGTTTTACGATTATTTTTATTTCGATTTTTGGAGGAAATAATAATAAATATGAAGATAGAAGTAGCGTTTAAAATATTTATATGCATTTTCATTCAAAGAATTCATGAAAGATAGTTTGCCTTCAAAATAACATTATGGCAGTTGAAGTCCAGTAATGAAAGACCAAATTGCGCTATACCATGCATAGGACAAAAATAAATTTGATGAAGTGCTCTTAATAGACAACATTACCTAATTCAGACATTTTAACTAATGAACTATTTTGTTAGATCATTGCTATCTATTCAAACAGAAATAGAATAAAATGAGAGAAATGGAACATAGTCATTGACTTTATAGTAATATACTTTGCATAGACATGAAAAATTATGGATTTATAAAAAAATAAATCAATCAATTTAATTTTAGACTAAAAGAGTGCCAAAGAATCCACACTATTAAAATCTGAACGTAAACAAATGTATGTGTGTATGTATGTATCTATTTGCGTCTATCACCCGCCGTGTAGGGAGCGATGCACGTTAAATCTGTCGAGAGCTCAATCGTCCTCCGTTGGTGTGGTGTGGTAGTTAGGAGAGGGGGTGCCAGCTCAGGTGTCGTCCGCGTCACTTGACCATGGTTCAAAATTACGCGGACCGTCGCCAAAAGCCCTCGTGTGCTAATCGGTGCGACGTTAATATTCCCTCACTCATTTACGTCTATCTCTTCTCACGAACTGCTCTAAGCAGAAACTTGCCGTATGAACCAAAGGATCAGGAATGATCTGAAGAATCCATTTTGATTATATATTATTCCTGTATTGTTATTAGTTGAAAAATATGAATTAAAAACATTCAACTCACCTTTTGCCTGCATTGTTGTAACAACATTGTAAAAATGACGTAAGGTGGATTTGAAAACATGTTTTCGACATAAGTTGGCATTCATTCATTACTTAACTATACTTGGTTTAAATTAATACCTTTTTACTAATTAAAGCAGAATTATTTTTCATAAATCATAAATAAATAAATTTTTAGTAATATAATCGTTTTTTGGTACATTAAACCAGATTTGTTTTAGTACCATTTTGACTAATTAAAGCAATTCATTAATTGAAAATAAATATTCTATTGTAGCCGTGGCAATACTTCACATTTTATTTTCTGTCTTTCGGAAAGTTTACCTTTTTTTATCTCTGTGCTAAAGAAGTATTGACAAACCTTTAAATCTTGTTGATCTCAAGTTGTATGATTCAAATAAAATAAAATGCTTGTTTTACTATAATATAAATTAATATTATTATAAGTCCTATTTTAGCATTCTTTTTGAACTAGTTATTTTGTAGTATTTTATAATATTACTTAGAAATCAATATTGATATTAATGTCGCATTGATTATTTTGTGGTGGTGGAGGTAGGACTAATCCCCATCTGGTCTAGTGAAACTAGACTAGATAAATGAGCCCATTATTATTCTGTGATATCAATTAATTTTATTTATAACAATTACTTTATCATATCTATGTTGTATGAACTAAGTCCATTTTACTATTTTAGATTCAAAATAAGAAATTGTTAAAATTAGGATTGTGCTTTGTTTATTGTTATACGTTACATCACAAATGTGTTTTTATTGATTTAAATCAGTGATTCGCAAAGTGGTCCCTAGGGGTCTATGACGACTTCTAAGGGGTCTAAGTCAGCCAAAAATTAATTTGGGGGTATATGAGGTGTAAGAGGGGGTGATGACTATGATAGTGGCTCGAATTAAACTGGACCATGAGTTTAATTTTTAAAAAATGTATAATCAATTGGAACCAAATTTTACCTATTTAACAGATTTATTTACTAAATTTAATGAGGTTAATTTGCATTTACAAGGTGACAGCATACCTTTTATTAAAGCAAGAACCATTTCAGTTTTTCTTTCCTGAGTTAAGCTAAAGAAACATGATACTGGAGTTCCCGAATTGTCTAAATTTGTCACAGACAATCTGTCAGAACGTTTTAACCTACATTCAACATTTAAATGCCTTTTATTCAGATTTTGAAACCAGGTCTTAGAAGGCTTTGACTATGGCAGTACCATAGTAGGCAATGAATTCATACGATCATATTGAAAAAAAATGTCACATTACAATAGGAACTGATCGTAATAAGCACTAACGAAGATCTTAAAGTTTAGTAACGGATGCCAGTAATTTTGGCTTTAAAAAGTCAAACCTGATATTTGTCCCGACTTATGGAATATCGTGAGGAAGTTTTTCATTGCTTTTTTTAGTGTGAAAGAGAATCAGCGCGGTTTCCAATCTCAAAAAAATAGTCTCTAACAAAGGAAATTTAAGGTTAAACCAGACAAGATTGAAACCAAATGTTGAAAAATTGATATTGCAGAGCTAGAGATTCATCCCTCCCATCAAAATCATTTGTTTGTTGTTTAGTTAGTTTATTTGACAGTTTTATTTATTAATTAACTTTTAATTTAATTCATTAACATGTGTTTTTAAATATTAAAATCTACAATTAGCAATTTAATTTTTTTAAAGTAGTAGTAGTACCTTCTGACAAAAAGACATTTAAGTTGATAAATTTGCAAAAATTCAATATTAATTAAGGTATCCGCCTACCCTAAAACTGTGAATTTTGCCAAAAATTGACAATTTTTTTATGATTTTATTTTATGGACCATCTTAGTAGCTTTATAAAAATATCAAGTTTATCATTTTCTGTTTACTAGAACAAAAACTACAAGTGTTTCAGTAAAAGCAGATGCCATTACTTTAAGCAAGATGTCATATTTAAAACGCGTTTTACTCGAAATGTTATTTTTTGAAGATAGTCAAACGGGGTCAGCGATTGCTAAAAAAGTTTTCAAAATAATTAAGTGAATTTTTTTTGTAAGCTCTGTATGATAGTAGAATTGTTTTAACATTCAGATTTATCAATCACTGTTTTATTACAAAATTTACAGTCCCTTATGTGAATATAATCACTGTTACTTTATACAATTTCATATGATAACTAAGATAAAGAGCTCTAGTTTTTGTAAAAAAGAAAATATCTCTTATCCTGAAGGTCATTTCCAAATTGAATAATATAGCAACACATTACATTAAAAAAATTAAAAATTTGTTCACAACCCTTTGGTGCAGAATTGGCCGTGTTTATGATATTTTTTGTCAATTTTTGCCTATTTTTTCCCATTTTATTAATAATATTTTTTTTTCTCTTCTTAATTTTAGCACATTTTTCTTAAAATGCACTAAACCAAATCTAAAAATTACAAAAAATCCCCATATCTCTTTTTTTTAAAAAAAAAAAGGTTGTCGCAGCCAGTCGGATACCTTAAGTAGGGGTCTACTCCAAACCAAAAAAACATGCCAAGGTGTCTATGAGACAAAAAAAGTTTGGGAACCTCTGATTTAAATTAATAATTTTTTATATTAAATAAAACAGCATTGTTTTTTGTTAATCATTTATCATAAATAGATACTTGAGAGGAGTTTTCTTCTCTTTTAATTATTAAAAAAATGTTAAAATTGATATTTTTTTGTAATAATTAAATTTTTATATTATTCTAAATTTTTATTTGTAGCATATGATTTTAACTTTATTATTGATTAACGTTACATAAATTTCTTGAAATAATTCAACATCCTTACGACATAACGCAGAGTTATAATTACTACTTTTGCTTTGTTTAATTATATCCATTTGCGATGCCCAAACGGAAAAGATGCGTTACAGCTGATGCTGCACATAGATGGTAGGCAATTAGAGAATGTGAGAGAAGAGCCACTGAAATTGAAGAAGAAAGAAGCAGACGATTGTCAGTCATGATCAAACATGTCCAAAAGAGAAGATCAGAACAAACGGAAGTATAAAAAAATCATCTATTGTTAACCATGGCACAGCATACAAAATGATGCCATCTAAACGTCACTGAAGAAAAAAATTTGCCTTCAGATGCAAACTTTTCATGTATCTAGGACTTTTGTTTACCCTTTTTTTCACGAACATAATTGTGGAGAAATTTACATTATTTGTCTGAAATGTAAAGGTCTGTATTTTGGGACAGAAACGAACGCAAGAGGAGTTTACATCCCTTGTTGCCATAATGTAAAGATAATTGAAGAAGCTTCAACATATCTAGCAAAAATGAAACGATTGATGAATGGTAGCCATGATTTATCTGAGCATTTAAAGAAAAACATAACGTCGTACGACAGTATAATCTGTCCTTCGCTTCAATGAGCGCACAGATTGTACCACCTGCCAGTAGAGGAGCATATTGTTTTAGAATTCATGGCCAAATTTATCACAGGACTTATCATTTACATCTAGCTCAAGCAAGAGAATAAAAACTTGCTCAGTTAAATGTTTTGAAATTTGAATTTGCTATTTGTTGAAGAATGGGGCGTCGTGAAAATTCTGAATGCAATCCGGAACTTATGCGAAGCATTGATAAAATCTTTAAACAAATCTTTAAACTTTTGCTGATGCATACAAACTGATGTGGGAACTGGAGCAACTGGTATTTCATGAAGAAGAACATGAAGAGTCAGAAACCATTAAAAATGTACTTAATGGTGAGAGACTTCATTCTGGCCAGCACAGAAAGAGATATATTTTTTTCAAAAACAACTGCGGTTGCAATGGTGTTTAAAAGGTCTGACGCATTTCACGAAATAACCTGAATATCTGCATATATTCAAACCAACGCCAACTGTGTAGGATTAGTACACTTAATCTTAACTGCGATATAATGAATCATGCTTTGCCTTTTCCGTGTGGTGAAAAATGTGTTCACGTTTGTTAATCTTATACCGAGTTACAGTGTTATGAGCACCTTTTTTCAGTTAGATGAGATATTTTCATTCCTATTTTGCATGGAGGAGAGCTTATGCAGCAGTATGCTGTTGATTCTTATGTTAAGATTGAGGATAAACATTTAAATTTCATTCAGCACACAATCAGAGGACACTACTAATAGAATCATACTTGGGGCTTTCTGACCACTTGAATACTCTGGATATCGAAGCTAACATGAGAGCAGGAATTACTCACATTCTGCTAACAAGCTTCATTGGAAGTCTTAGAGCATTTCAACAAAACTTTCAGGATGTCATGTTAGATTTAAGAAATTTTGGTAAGCCCAGATTATTTTTGAATTTCACTTGCAACCCTAGTGGAAGGAGATCAGTGAAAATTTTTCTCCTGGACAAAAACCACATGATCGCCCAGACTTAGTTGCTAGAATTTTCGACATGAAGAAGGAAGCCCTGGCGTTGCTTATCGCATTGGTGACTCCTTGACAAGGTAAGAATAAATTAGTAAACTATTGAATTTTGTATATATCTTTTTTGAATTAATACCACAATTACTAGGAGTTATATTGCATATATCATAAAATAGAATATCATAAAATGGAAAAACACAACAAAAATATTAAATGGAGAAGTTCTCAAAATGCAGAGCATCCAAAAATATTAAATATATATTTTTATAGTTATATGCACGTTAATGAAATGGATCGATAAAATATGGACAGTGAGATATGAATTTTTTTGTTTTTATTAAAAGAAAAAAACATACATACTAATGTGAAAAATTTAGACCAAAATTGATTAATTCAATTGAAAAATAAAATGTCAAACTTAAAGCCCATGGAAGCTAAAGGAAATTTATCTAAATCGGTTTAATACTCAAACAGTGTAGAAAAATTAGAACTTAAATTTTATAAATATTTTAATACGACATAAAACTACTATTGATCACTAATTTATTTTATTGTATTACTTCATTTATCTCACTATGTTTTATATTCATCAATTTTAAATACAATTAAAGTTTAAAGTTTTACATAAAAAAAATTCAGGTTTACTTTTTATCTAAAGAAAGTGGTAAGTAACACAAAAAAGTTGTCTTCAATCACTACTTAACGAAATGATTTTGTTGTTAATTCTTATAGTATTGACAGAATTGGTTTCGTATTTGTTGTTTTCTGGAGTGGTGTTGAATCCGAGCACTTTCAATTTATAATTCGTGATGAATGCACAGTTTTTGTAGTTGTAATTTTATGCTTAAACTTCGCTATTGAATGGATCACTAAACAGAACAGTGTCATCTTCAACTATTTCATTTGTACTGCTTCTCTTTCATCATTGGGTTTTCTGAAGTATATTACTCCGTCTAACAACATAATCTTTGAAATTCAAAATATACTTCAAAGCCTGAAAGATAAAAGCATGCTGATAGGTTTTTGCATTTGTTCGTGGACACACTGGCGTTTTTGAAACGGAGAAGGCCGATTGGCTTGCAAAGGCTGTCCTCCAAGCTTTAAATTGACACTGCCGTTAATATTCCTAAATCCTTTTTTCAAGGAAATTACTAAAAAAAGAATGGTCAAGTCTTGGAATCAAGAATCTGTCATTTCAAATAAAGGGATCTCTTAAGAAATCTATTTTTCCAAACATTAATAAGAGAATGGCATGCTATAATTTTTATACTAATTAAAAATAATCCAATTTCTCAATGGTCATGGTAGCATAGAAAGCTATTTAAACAAATTTAACATAGTTCCGTCATTTTCCTGCGATTGTAACTTTGGTGCGAGAAAAATGTGAAACAAGTGCTCTTTCTGGTTCTCCAAGTTTGTCAGAGAAAAAAATATATTAATACTAGCTCTCATGGGCATTAATAAAAATTTGTCTCCAAATTTTCACCAACTTAATTGAACCAGAAGTGCTTTTGAAATGTTTTGTATATTTATTACAAATGTTTCAAATCTTTCAAGACTTAATTTGAAGTTAATTTGGAGTAGAATATAACGAGATAGCAAATATAAATTTATTAAAATAATCCAAAAAAGGTAATTACCGAAACAAATGAAAACAATAGATTAAAATTAAATTATTTTTGTTAAAAAATATTAGTTGCTGTAGAAATTCTTAATCCCTGCACCAGAAAGAAAGATGAGCGTAAACTAAAATTCTCAGTAATTTCAAGGGGAATTAATTTTATTAATTACCATTTAAAAATAAGTAACGATATTGCACAACTCAGGTCTTCCGTGCAGTGGAAATGAAGTGAGAGAAAAATGCTGGGATAATGTTTTATATTTAGAAAAGTTCGTATCTTTTTTTTATTTTCATCGGAATTTATTTGCTCTTTTTAAAATGATTCTCTCCGGGAAACCAAATTATTATGGAATTTATTTAAATGTATTTACAATTTTTGCCATTTATATTCCCACACCTTCAAATTTAATATATATATATATATACAAATTTTACAGTCCCTTCTCATTTTTTAGTAAAAACTCATTGCTTGTATTATGTAAAATATATTATTTTGAGAATTGGACAACGCGCCAATATCTTGCAGATGGAAAAAAAAACGAATTTATAATATGTTTTAGCAACATAAATCGAAAAATAAGGCACTCAATTTTAGTGACACTTTGCAGTATAACAATTACAATTTCTGATCACAACAAATTAACCGTAAACGTTACTGTACCTTAGAATATGGAATGAGTAGGAGTGATCTAGCTTAAAATAAACTGAAATTAAACCTATTTATTACCAACAAACAAGAAGTTTACAACTATACCTTTGATAATTAATGTAACAAACTTTTAAAAAAAATTACATGTTTCTAATGTATTTCAGAACACCTTTTTGGTAATTGTAAATCATACTGTAATTATTAGAACAATGCACAATTTATATTTATTTCTATGAGAAAAAATACATTTATATTGAAGAACAATTAAATCGAATTTCTGAAAATTATTTGACTTTTTCCAATGAAAAAACAACCCAAATATTATTATTAAATAATTTTAGAAGAGTAATATTATTTTTTATAAATTATGAGTGAAATTTTTGAAGGTAAATATCTGAGAAATTTTTCCTTAATTTACATGTGTTTTATAAATTTCTTAAAATCATTGCAACTTTTTTTGAATTAATATTATTGCCTTTTTTAATATGTTGTAATCCTTTACTAATTTAATAATAAACAACTATAATAACCTAATCATGATCTGTTTGGAGAAATCGGAAAATTTATTAAAAGCCTTAAGAAAATTAACAAATATAATAACTGAGGCTTAATAATATATGCTCATTGAAATAAAAAAATAATAATTCCAACTCAAATCCAATATTGCTTAAAAATGATTTTTAATTATAAGTTTATTAAGAATAATAATGGATAAAATATTAGCATAGCATACATATATTCAGAATTACTACATGGTTTTTGATTTATTTCCACCGAATGTTGAAGAAAACTAATAAATTTGAATAAATATAGAGGCTTTAGCTTTTAATCTTTTAGAACCAACTTTTGATTTCAAGATAAACAACAAAATTAATATTATTAAAAGTCAGTAATTTTCTATTAAAAAATAATTAAATCAAGACATAAACAAGTGAACAGATTTATAGTCGTAACATAATTTAAACGAGTAATTTTTTTTATTAGAACAGAAAATAATTTATAATTCACCTCAGAATAAATTTAGTGATAATATTCATTATTGTCCAAGAAATACTTAACAAGAAGAAGTATACTACTAGCTAACAAGTTAACTAAAAATAACGAAGAACTACAAAAGAGAACACAAACAAACACGACAGGTAACAACTATAAGAGGCTAAGCGCATTTAACACAAAAAACCAGATTAAAAACATAAGTTATTATAAAAATAATAATTTTTTTTCTACCTAATTTTTATACTAAAATAATAAATAAATATTATAATATTGCTTGTATTTACAAATATAAATTTACAATACAAGATATCAACCACGTAGGGGAGACCGGGGAAAGACTACGAATGTCTTTATTTTTCCGTATTCCACTAGGAAGCAGCATCAAATTGTGACGGATCTATACGGTCTTTGACTATCCTCCTCTATTTCTGTAAAATAATTTATTTATTTCAACCAATCTTCACCGAGACCAAGCGTGATTTTTGCAAGCGAGTTAAAAGAGTTAAGTAAAGTGAAGAGATAGAAGAGAGAAGTTAAGGGAATTAAAGATCGAGAGGTCAGCACAAGTTGTTGACATTCGTATATAGCGGTTATATGTGGGACTAAGCGAGGAGAAGCTGATTGAAGATTGTAAAAATCCTTGTTACAGAGCGTGGATCCTTAACCCATTCCCCCAACCAGTAAAAAGGCTGAAATCATCCCTAAGGAACAGCCGATGTAAGAGATAAGGTCAGTGATTTTATTTAAGATAGTGTGAATATTCGTACGTGCCCTAGCTGTAATTGTGCGTGTTTAAGCTTTCCTAGATTCAGTTGATATTCTGAATAGTCCGCTAGTAGTGATTCCCAGTTTCGCACTCCACTCTAATTTGTTTCTCTTAAATTTGAATTGTGTGTTTCTAACCATTTGTGTTAATTAGAATCAATAAATCTAATTGATTTGCAATTATGTCTTTTGATCATTTAAGTCCGCCTACACGTCCAGTAGTATTTTCAGAGAGACAGGGAGACAATACTGTAAGGGGTGGCTATCAGCCACGACACTGGCGCCCAACGCAACTACCTGATTTAAGAGCGAGTGCTAGTTTTACGGTTCGGCCGGAGTTATATTTTTCAGGCAGAGAGAATGTATCGGAGTTCTTGGCTAATATTGATGATAATATAGCTTATTATGAGATACCGGAGAATTTGGCGTGCGCGTATTTAAAGGGTCATTTAGTTGTGAGAGCATTAGACTGGTTTGAGGTGGTAGGCTTTCCGTGTGTAAGCGAAGAAGCGACTGCATTCGCGTCTGTCAAAAAGAAGTCGACGGATGGTTTTCCAGTGGGGAGGAATAAGTTCAGAGGAGACGTACCGATCATATTTTTCTTTTCGTCCTATTAAGAAATCGTTAGTGGAAGTAGTTACGGCACAAGGGTCGCAATGCACAAATTTGGGCACCGTTGAATTACAGATTAAGATAAGGGAATTTTCGAAGTTGTGGAATTTTCATGTGATTGCTGAGATGCAATATCCATGCATCTTGGGCATTGATTTTTGTCGCATGCAAAGATAGGTTTTGATTTTTTTACGAAATCGTTAATCATTCCGGACGCGCAGATTGAGAAAGTGACAATTTCGGACGTACCGGTTCATATAGATTTATCGAAGACGAAGTTGGGTACAGGGCAAAAAGAGAAGTTGCAGATTTTGTTTAGTGAATATTGGAACTTATTTACGTCTAAACCAGGGCTGAAGCATGTGTTTTATCATTAAATTGATACTGTGATCACCCTCCTGTTTCTTCGAGACCTTATCGCTATGACAGTGTCAAACAGGGTATCATTGATTATCATGTTAAGAAAATGCTGGACGATGGAACTATAATTACAACAACATCGCCTTACATCTCCTGTAGTTTTATGTCGGAAGAATAACGGGTTGCCTTTGGATGACCCAGAAGCTTATACGTTTGCAATAGATTATAGGAAATTGAATGCTATAACGAGGTATCCACGATATTCGCTACCGCTAATTGATGATTTGATAACTAATATTCCACACACCGAAATTATGTCATCACTTGATTTACGCAGCGGATACTTTCAGATGGCGGTAGACCCCAAAGATGTTCACAAGACGGCGTTTGTTACAAAAAATGGTACTTTTGCATTTACTCGCATGCCATTTGGCCTTTCGGGGACGGCTCCAAATTTTCAGAGGCGATCGAAATCATACTTAAACCAGTTCTCGGGCGTTTTACATGCTGCAACATGGATGATATTATCATTTCATCTCCATCTTTTGAGCGCCATGTAGAGCACTTACGGGAAGTGTTCAGATTGTTGCAAGAGGCTGGTTTAACGTTATATCGTGAGAAATGACATTTCGTGTGGGAACAGATACGTTATTTGGGTCTAGTGATTAGTAAGGAGGGAATTCGAACAGACGAAGAGAAAGTAAAAGCAATTCTTGAAATGAAACCCTCAAAAAAGGCGAAACAGGTAGCAAAACTTTTAGGAATGACGAGGTGGAATCAAAAGTTTATCAAGGACTAAGCAGACATGTGCAAACCCTTGTATGGTTTGAAACGGAAAAATTCTAAGTTTGGTTGGTCGGAATCGGTGCACGAAGCCTTTGATCGCATTAAAAAAGCAGTGACGGAAGCTCCTGTGTTACAGTTACCAGGTTTTACCAAAGCTTTTGAACTTTATACGGATGCTAGTTCAGTAGGTGTAGGGGCAGTGTTGACGCAGAATAATAAGCACTATTGCGTTTGCCTCAAGAACAGTAAATAAGACAGAGCGAAACTACAGTGTGACGGAACGTGAATGTTTGGCAGTCATATCGGCGTTAAATAAATATCGCACTTATTTCGGATCTTTGCCGGTGAAGGTGATAACAGACCATGTAGCACTTACCAAATTAACGAACGAAAGAATATGTCGAGTAAAATGATAAGGTGGACGCTTAAGTTGGCAGATTTTAATATGGAATGGGAGCATTGCCCGGGTACGCAGAATGTGGTGGCAGATATATTGTCTAGAAATCCAGTAGATAGCAATGATGAAGCAAAGGTGTCTTGTACGGTGATTAGGTACTTGGTATTATCGTCTAGGGAATAGTTGAGGGAAGAACAGGGGAATAATACGGAGTTGGGTCACATTTTTCGTTATTTAGAAAACTCTGACGATAGTTCAATTATTGAGTCAATCTGCGGAAATTGGTCCTGCGACTTTAAATTGGTCAACGGTTTGTTATACTATGCAAAATATGCAACCACGATCGGTGAATTAAGAGTATTTATACCCAAAACTCTACGTAAAGGTGTTATGCGAGAATTCCATGACTCGCCAATGGCGGGCCATTTGGAGAAAAAAAAGACCTATCTGAGATTAAAAGACGTGTGTTATTCCCCATTTATGAAGAAATTTATATATAAATATGTATCCACCTTGACCTCTGCCAGAAGTATAATTTTAAGAATGGTTTACTAGCTGGTGGATTCATTCCGGTAGTAACGAATTTTCCGAATGCAATAGTATCTTTAGATTTAATAGGCCCGTACCGTGCCACTAGTCTGGAACGTTATAAATTTATTTCAATAATAACGGATAATTTTTTCTATATGGGTCGAAATAGTTCCCTTAAAAAAAGCTTCGGCTAAGGCATTTTTTGAAAATTATATTTTGCGTTATGGAGCTCCAGTAAAGCTAATCAGTGACAATGGCCCCCAAATGATATCCGAAGTTTTAGAGCAGGTGTGTTGCAGGTAGAACATAAAACATGTTAAAACGGTGGTATATCGACCACAAGCTAATCAAACGGAGAGAGTTAACCGTACTCTTCTACAAATCATTTCAAGTTTTGTAGAAAGTAATCATACCAACTGGGACCAATTTCTCAAGGAGTTTAGTTATGCTTTGAGGACATCAGTACATGAAACAACGGGTAAAACGCCGGCGGAGTTCTTTTTAGGTAGAAAATTAATCACCCCATTTCAGAAATTAGTGATGGTAACTGACGGATCAGACTTGGTTTGTGGCAAAATGGAAAGGTTGTTTGAGGAGGCTAGGAGAAATTCTAGGAAGCAACATGAAAAATGGGTGAAATACTATAATATAAAGAGACGTGACGTTAATGTGAAGGTTGATAATCTAGTGTTGGTTCAAACTCACCCTTTGAGTTCAGCGAGTAAGAAGATGGTAGGTAAATTTATGCCAAAGTTTGAGGGCCCCTATAAGGTTTTGAGTGAGAAAAATAATAATTTAGTAATATTGAAGTTTGGTAAAAGAATAAAGGGGTTAATGTGGATCAGGTGAGAATTTACCATCAAAGAGAATCGGCAGACAGTTTCGGGGAATCTGAAATTGCGGGAAGTGTTCAGACTAGAGCAGTAACATCAGAAGGGTTGGATGATAAGTGGCCGAGAGTAGTGCAGTCAAAAATGGATGAGGATAGTCGTAGAGGATTGGGATCAAGAAATTTGGAAGGTATGGAGATTAGCCAGGGATAGATGCGATGGAGAGGAGGTGAGAAGAGGGAAACATGTGCGGACAGAGTCACCGGTTTCTACGAGAGCGGGCACGTATAATTGCAGGAAAACGAAGCCGCTGTTTCCAGAGCGGGAGAAAAGAAGGAGGCTCGAATCCTGTGTCGAGATGCAACAAAGGAAGAAGAGACCAGAGGCAAGAAAATCAAGAAGAAAAAGGAAGGTGACCTCGTCCATGCCGTCTCGTCCATCATTAAAGTGATGCAGAAGGAGAGATTATGAGATGCAGTTGGAGGGAAGAGATATTCCAGGACCATCCCGCAGAGAGGAGGATAGAAAGTCAAGATGCATCAGGTCCCGTCCGCTCCAGCAGGAACGTCATTGCCCGTACGACCTCCGGAGTCGACGTCGAGTGGACAGCAGCCAGGATCGGAATCCTGCAGCAGGAAAGAACGGCCCAGCAGGAGCATATCAACTACAACAGACTCAATGGCGTAGAAGGACACCCAGGAGGTTGAAACGGAGACAGGGCAGTCTTAGGACAAGGTCATCCAGTACAGAGGTCGTGATTGGAGACAAAGCCTATGCAGATTGGATCTAAAGATTAGCCAGATTTTTGTTTATTTTCCCTCTGACAAACAGTTCAGGGTATTTTCCATGTGGGCTAGTCTAAATTTTTGTTTTGTAAAATTTAAAGTGTATAAAAGTTGTCACTGCGTTGTGTGCGCTTTCACATTGTTTGAAAAATGAACTTTTGTATTTAATATTTTTCCAAATTGTGGAAAAACATTTGTTTGATTGCATTTGTTTTGCTACACATTAAAGATGTGGCTTTATATGTGAGATAACTTGTTATTGTTGTTTGTAAGATATTGTATGTTGGAAAATGTATATATTTTTGTGTGTAATTATTAAAATGTATAAGTAGTATCTGGTTTCGGGACGCAGCGTAATTAGGATTACTAACAATAACATTAATAGCGCAGCGAGATTGATTGGGAGTTTTTTTTTTAAATGAAACCAGATGAAGGTTATTTTGATATCAAACTATATATATAATTGATATACGGTCTGCCATATTTGTGTCAATATGGAAATTGTATAACGTTATGTGCGTTTAATGTCATATTTTGGAAAGAAATTGATCCAGTTTCCTTTCAGGGCTGCAGCCCCTGAATCTAGTGATGAGATGACAGAAAGATGATTGTCGTGTGAAGATATCCTTGTAAATTTTTTTATATTTATTAGTACTTAAGTAAAGTGCATGATTAGGGGGTTTTTTTTCCTTATAGCATGATTTTCCCCTGATCTCCGCCGAATGGGATGCACTGTAGGGATATTATGTGAAAGATGAATAAAATAAAGTGGAGTGCTCTTTTGAGTAGTCATTTCTGTCTAGATTAGTTCAATTAAAATTGTAGAGTTAGAGAGTTCAACCTTTTTTACAGGTTCAGAGTTTTTCAGGCGTTAGGCATTTAACGTAATTTCTATCAGGTCGTTTAGACCCTCAATAAATCACGTTTTGTTCTAGGAGGAGATTGTGACGGATTTATATGGTTTTAACTAACTTCCTCTATTTTTCTTAAAATAATTTATTTATTTCAACCAATCTTCACCGAGAACCGGGCGTGATTTATGCAAATAAGATATATTATATAAGTTCGGGTTTCGCGAGTTAAGGAAGTTAAGGAGTGATAGGAAGAGTGAATTTAAGTGAATTAAAGATCGAGAGTTCAGCACGAAGTTGTTGACAATCGTAGATAGCCTGTTACGTGTGGAGCTACGCAAGGAGAAGCTGTTTGAGTATTGGAAAATCCTTATTACAGAGCGTGGATTCTTCTCCCATTCTTCCAGCCATTAAAAAGGCAGAAATCATCACGAAGGAACAACCGATGTAAAATATAAGGTCAGTGATTTTATTTAAGATATTGCGAATATTCGTACGTGGCGTAGCTGTACTTGTGCGCGTTTAAGTTTTCCTAGATTCAGTTGACGCTCTGAATATTCCGCTTGTAGTGATTCCCCGTTTCGTACTCCACTCTTATTTTTTTTTCTTAATTGAATTGTGTGTGTCTAAACTTATGTGCTGATTAGAATCAATAAATTTATTTGATTTGAAATTATGTCTTTTGATCATTTAAGTCCGCCCACACATCCGGTAGTATTTTCAGATAGACAGGGAGTTAGTAGTGTAAGGGGTGGCTTTCAGTCACTACAAAGTTGCTTCCAATTCTTGCGCCGTATCCATGGGATAAACAGATTGTCCAATATGGTGCTCTTCTTCTGAAATTACACAGTCTTCAAAATCACCTAGTTCATCATCAGAATCTGTCGATATAGTATTTAATAGATGACAGAGTCGCTGTTGCTTTCTCTCCCATGGAATTTTTGCCATAATTTCTGAAAAGTTTTTTAAAAAAATTTTAACACTTATATTTTACAATTATTTTTAAGTTTTATATTATTTTTATGCTAGAATTATTGAAATTTTAAATAAAGTATGCATGCATATTAATATATTTAAAAAAATATAAATTAAAGTGTAAAACTTACCCTATTTTAGATGCTTCGAGTACGAAAATATATCTCAATCGCTCGTGAGGAGCTCTCAGCACCCCAGATAAAATTTGAAGGTCGTTACGTTCCAATCGTCCGAGTGAGAGTGATTGTATCATGCCTGAAGGTTCAATGACCTAAAATGTGCAGCTACAGAAAAATCGTGGTTCTGCGCATTCTCTTTGGAATTCCAGGAAGCTAATTTTTGTTGCTGGGATGTAGACAACACCCAACACGGTTTAAGCGGCTACGAAATTATGTCTTCCTCTCTAAACCTGGCTTTACGACTGGAGAATCAAGATAAATGCATCTAAAATCGCATGCCTCCTCTAAACAAGACAGCAGTGCATCAGAAAAATCCCACATGTGAAAATTTTTGATCATCCTGCCTCCTAGGTTACTAAGTTAAAGTACCTTTGGCAATCACCCCAGTTCCGCCCACCAGAAGGCTGCCGGAATGAGAAGCATCCTAAATCACGTGATTTCCACCAAGAGCAAGCTTCCATTAAGGCACAAGGTTCTGTAATACAAAGCCATTCGTCACTCCAATCATGCTGTACGCATCTCCCATTTGGTCATGTGGGGCAGTTACTCACCTGCCGGGATTGCACATTTTTCAGAACATTCAACTGCGTAGAGTAGCAAAAGCACCTCGGTTTGTCATGAATGAAGCATTGTATAAAGATCTTAGCGTTCCACCGCTTCTTTATTTCATTTAAAAACAATCAGAAATTTTTTTTAACCGGTTACCACATATTTCAAAAGAATCCATCAGAGAAATCTCGGCTTATGACCATTCTATCCTTAGCTCTTTTAACAGACCTAGAGCAGTTATTAACCACTCGTATGAACACTTCCCAGCTCTGAAAAGAATGAGAATAATTTGAAATGAATAATCAAATTCATCTATCAATTATTTATTTATTTAATTTTCAACAGTTTTTTTTTTTTGCAAGATTTTATTTACTCTAATTATTTCCCTCTTTCACAATGCAAGTTTCTGCATTCGTTTAGTGTGGTTACTTCACTTCTTATGGTCTTTTTTTTAAACTTCTCTACCTTTTCTTACTTTCTTCCTAGTGGTTATTTAAAGTCTCCTTTCAATAACCTCACGCTGTTATTTAAGAGGTTGGAGCAATGGACTAAAAAATAATATTCCCTTTAATCCTTTCTTTTAAAGAAATTCATCCCTTCTCTTCTCGTTCAGTCAAAATGCGGCAGCCGGTTATAAGACGGGCTTGGTTGTCCTGGGGAAATGACGTCATTTCCTCTTCGCTCTCCTTTCAAAGCAAAACCAAAACTAAATCAACTGGGAGAAGGGTTCGCCACTCACCCTTCCCCAGCATTACTGCGCTGCACTCAATGTGGACTGCTATATATTTATATGTAAATTCAACAAGTGATTCTTTTTTTAACTAATTATGATGAAAGGATAATAGAGCTTTCCCAAAAGTTCCACGTAAATGTAAAACCATTATCCCCCTTACCTTAGATTGACATCTTGTTTTCGATAAGATTACACTGTTTATTCCGGAAATTGCTAAGACTTTATGCATACCGTAAAATCCGATGTATAAAGCTCACCTATTCTTGCAAGCGGCATTTTTTAGATTTATGGTATATTCGCCGTATAACGCGAAACTTCTTTTTCATGAAAGAACTTGTAATGCACATTAGCAATGCTATTATGTTTTAAAGTCATTTATTCGAGGTATTAACCCAGAGATTTAGTACACCTTACAGAAGAAAAAAAAAACCTTCGAATTCATAAGGTACGATATATCTTTAGCATTCCGATTTCCGTAGAAGTTGAAGTTATTTTATGCGCATCTTATTTTTTTTTATTTTCATTGCTGACATTTTTATACCTGGCGTATAAAACTCACCCGTAAATTTCGATCTCACTTTTCTGTTAAAGTGCGTATTATATGACGGATTTAACCCGGTATGTTTTTCTTTTTATAAATATTTAAAGTCCAAATTTTTTCAAGCATTCATCATTTCAATTTTTTTTTATTAAATCTAAAATGGATATCAAATGCTAAAGGACCACTATTTAACGAAGTCGTAAAAACTGAAAAAATATTCCATTACATGGAAAATTCCTTTAAGGAGAAATTCATTTTTTAACATACTTCAGAAAACCATGAGATAACTTTTAAATTCATAAATACAATATATTATTTAAAAAATAACTATGCACACTTTTTTTATGTAAAATTGATGAATATTGTTTCATGCATCCTATCCATCAAAAAGAAATCTTCAATGACAATTAGAAAATAAATATTGTCCAAAAATACACTATAACTTCAAATTTAAAAATTAATTTTATATTAAAAATTCTGATTATCTGAATGCCATTTTCTAATTTTAATCCTACAAGTAAGTTTAAACATACATTATTTTATAACTAGTTATTTTAAGCAAACACTACAATACGCATCCTGACACATTTTCTCGTAATTACAGATAAATTATCTTCCCTTATTTGAGATTTTTATTTAAAAAATTAGGAAATTGTATTTATCTAGGTGAGTTAAGTACCTGATATAAAACCAGTTCAAGGTAATTGATCATATAAAATGTGTTTAAAGAGAGAATAATTTGAAATGTCCAAACATTTCTAGAAATAGAAAGGAAAAATCACACACACACAAAAATTTGTTAAATATTAAAAAAAAACACACTTTGTTATTTGCAGGTTATTTAACGCAGAAAATAATAAAATGTTTCTGGTTAAAAAAAAAATCCCAAAGTAAGATTCGTAAGATGAGGTTCTGCTGTATGTTATTGTAATGTATTAAATATCACGGAATAAGAGAAAAGAATTGCTTTTGCGACAAAAAGCTGACAAAGCAATTTCAGATTCAAATTTATTCAAATGTAAGGCACCAAAATGCCCGCTCGTGTTGTACGAGCAACGGGTTGGCGACCTTTATGCTAAATAACTTTAGAAAACAAATCATAATTATTTGCATTACACATATTTAATATACAGACGAAATGATCACAGATGTACAGGGGCACCATTAATAGATGTAATGGGACATTTAAATATTCATTTTTACACCATTTTCAGTATGCATCATATTGTTCCATAAATTTCCTGCAATGAAAAAAACAATTCTTCAAATAATTATTCACCGAAAAAATTCTGCATCCGATGAAAAAAAATGGTTTTATCCATGAGCTGATTTAATTATCTAGGTAGTATCTCAAATTGAAGATGAAAATTTGCTTCATCTTAAATCATAGCATCAAAATGGTTTAAGGAGTATAAATCACATAACTTTTAAATAAAAATTAAATAATTACGGCACTATCTTAACTTAAACTGAATTCCTTTAAGTTTTTTTTTATATAACAGAAGGGTTCAGAGATATAATTGATCTGTGCAGCATTTAGTTACACAATTTTGCTACAATTAGACCTACAGACTTGAAATGCCATAAACATGCTTCTTTTTTTTGACAAAAGATCCATTAAGAATAAGTTTATCGGAAATCGATTCCCAAGGAGTATTGCTCAGGCTTTATAGATAGAAATTCAAATTTTAATTTTTCTTAGGCAATAAAATTTGAAAGTCGGTGAACTAATATTTCTTGTAAATACCAATATTCTAATATTCTTTAGGTGAAATCGACTCTGAAGGACGGAATTAAAAGATAATTAAACTTACGTCAAAAATTCATATATATATTTTAAATCAAAAGGTTGGCGCTATAAAAAAACATTTTAATACAATCAAAAGTTTGATGTTAAGATAACAATAACTTAAAAACAGTTTTTTGTGGTACAACGTCATGCAGTGTGCACACTAAAATCCATTGTCACTTGAATAATTTATGAATGACAAGAGCTATAGAGCAAGGTATAATAATGTTTCCATGAGCTGCACACACGGGGAAAAAAAGGTGTTCACAATACTACATGGGCGATACATTTGGTGTTAACGTTCTTATCTCAAAAGCAATACATGATACATAGAAAAGTCCATTACAATGTTGTTATTGTCATGGATTTATTAAAAAAAACATCTTACGCTCCAAAGTGATACAAATAAAAAGCACAAAGCATCCCGTTGAACAAAACTGTACTTTCCGTAAATGAGACTCATGACTTTGCCAAGCTCAAAATGGTGTCCTTCAGCAACAATAAACATCTGGATACAGGTTTGCCTTTCCGCTGCACTTTCTTCAACATGGCACGTGACACACTGGCACAAGCATCCGCAACGCTGTTTCAAAGCTTTTTCAGTGCTGATAGAGTGGTTGTATGCATTATTTGTTTAATGTACCCTTCATAGAAAAAAGTCCAATGTGTTCCGGTAAGTTATCCGTTCAGGCCATTCAACACAGCAACATATCCGATGACTCTCTGATGGCATGTGTTTCATGATACCTTGTGCGGCGCAGCACAGTCGTATTGAAGAAGACAAATCTCTTAAAAATCAGATAGAACATTTTTCATTATTGACAACTATCATGCCTTTATAAAATACCGATTCAATTAATCTGTTTTTGAATATTCCACACCAGAAATTTATCGCGCAGTGAACTTGATGTCGAACTTCGACAGCATATCTAAGAATTTTCAAGTACCAGAAGTTGATGTTATGTTTATTGTGCATAGTATTAGGTGCAAAGCATGTCTCAATCGTCAATATGATGACAGCAAGTAAATTTGAATATATCTCGAAATGGCTCATATTGAAGTAGCACCAATCATAGCATGTCTGATCATCTCCTGCCATTAGTGCCCGGATGGATGTCGGATCAATGTATGTGCATTTTACACCTTCTATTTTAAACATTATTTTACGAAAGGTGTCTTTTTTTACAAAGTCGATGACTCTGAACAACTTTGTAGTTGAATTTTCCATGTGTCTGCCACTGTTTTTGAAATAAGAATAATAACTCCAAATTTATCCGCCAGGTGGCACTGTAGATAGTTTTTGTTTAATGTAGTGCATGGCAACTTTCCTATTCCTTGACCTCACTTTTGCCACTATTGCTCTTATCGTTCATAAAGTATTGATGTGACAATGAACTTTAGAGAATACACTGTATATGCATAAATACTGCTTGGAAAATGCTAAGAAACAGTTACGTTTTTCGGAATAATTAAAAATAGACGATTGAAGAAAGGAAACAAAGTACATGTTTATTAAGGATCATGTGCATTTATAATAGTGGCAAATGGTACAGATATCGACGCATCGAAAAATCAAAAGCTTGAAAATAAAAATAAAAGATGCTCCATGGATGATTTCCAAACAGACACAAAAAAAATTTTCTTCAGGTAACAATCATGAAGACATGAGTACCTTAGTAAGATGTGTGTTAACCATGGACACTAATACAAATTTTGCATTTGTTCTCCATGCTCTTCACTAAACTATCTAATAGTTCTTGGGGGATATTATCCCACTTCTCTCTGAAGGTCATTTTGAGCCCTATCAATGTACGGGAAGGCATGGTTCTTTGTGCAACACGTATGTTTATAGCACCCAGGCATGTTAAATATGATTTAGGTTGAGATAGTAAGCAAGCATTTGCATTTGGAGAATATTTCTACTTTGCTGTGTGTTAGATAACTCAACACTTCTGTGTGGCCACGCATTATCCTCCATAAAAATAAAGTTGGCATCTGCACATCCCCTCTAAAATTATTAGCATGATCCAGAATAATCTCCATGCAAGTTCATAGTAATGTAACGCTTTCTCACTCAAAGATGTGACACGGTATTCTAGCATTGTGCATGATGCCAGCCTTCACCATCACGCCTGGGCCGTACCTATCACGTTCACAAACAAACTTTTATACATAGTGTGTTCCAAGCTCTTTCCACAGAAACTGGTGGCGAGAATCCATTGTCAAACTTAAATGAGATTTGTGGAACATCACTCTAGACCAATTTTGGGGATCCCCAGCAAAATGTTCCTTGCACCAATGTAACTTCTCTAGAAGATGACGTGATTGAAGCGGGGTGAAACGAACAGGTGCATACAAACCAAAATTAATTTAATCGCCGTGAGATGTTTTTGCTAAAACATTCGTACCGGATGCAAGATTTGTAGCTATCTGGCCAGGAGTGAAATTTCTGTTCATTTTAGCCACGAGGGTAACATATTGATCTTCTAATGGGGTTCCTACCACGACCTCCGGCATGCTTTCACAATGCATTTCCATCTTCCGCGGCTTTCTATAATCACAAAATGACCCTCTTTGATATTCTCATTGCGGCAGCTACATTTACCGACCACTTTGAACGGCTTTCAGTCGTCCAACTGCGCGTCTACAATCGTAGTCACTCAAATGATGTTTTGCTGACATTTTGCTCTTGTTTATTTTAAGAAACAAACAGATTTTCAGAGAAAAATATTTTCTAACATCCAGCACTATTTCCGTCAAACACCAAACAGCATGGGTTTTCGTAGGAATCATGAGCTTGTATGCAGTATATTTTATACAGATAACGAGTCCAGGTCTACCATGCCCTTTGAACTTAAATTTACTTTTATTGGTCAGCTGTCTGAGACACAATTTTGCATGGATCACTTACTCTTTAGCAAGTTTCAAGCATTTTACAAACAGTACAAATAATAGTCAAAATTCGAAAATAAAATCGTATTGGCATATAATTATTATTATATCAAGTAGAAAATTAAAATTCCTTTCATTATATGAATTAATATTCTCAGATGTTCAGATGTCCCAGATTTCAGAAAATTTTTCTCAGATTACATATAAACTCAACATTCTTAGAATTAAAGATTATTAATTTTGTACTAAAATCAGCAGTTAATAATATAAACAAAAATATGTTATTATTATAACATAAAACATGATATAACAAGCAGATTGTTTTATTATACAGAATTAAATTAGAAGCTTCAATTATCTAACGAGCGAGTGCCTTTACTAAAAACCAGTATTCCCCTTCCATAAACTTTCATCATAATTAGGCATAATTACCCAGAACAAGGTAGCTAGCCTTAATAAATAGCTCCCATTTGACGGTGACGTGTTTAATCAACTGTTCCCTGTAGAAAAATGTGTTATGTCAAGTCATTTCTGTTGCTATCTTCATTTTCCCCAACTGAACAGGGTAAACGAAAGATTAATAGGAGTTTTCGTGGTCTTTAAAAGTCCATGTAACAGCACGAAATGTTTGCCTCAGGAATGGAATTGTTTTCATTAATTCTTCTGCTAAAAGATATAATCTAATATGACAAAAATAATTTAAAATAAGGATATTTTTTTTAAAGTACACAAAATTGCTGATTTTCTTTATTTTGTTGTAATTCCATAAATATTTCTCTGGTAAATGTTGTTTGGATAAAGTGAAAATGAGTCTAATTACATTTGAAAATCGATACATTTAAAATTTTCTTTTCAAAATGGCTCACTACGTTTGAAAGAGAAATTTTGAAAACACTTCTAAATTAATAATGTTTTTGATATATATGTGTGTGTGTGTGTGTAATTACTTACATTGATATCTACTCATAATTCGAATCTCTTTTATTTATAACATCTAATTCATAAATCGTAATGCAATATTTCGAAACACGTCTCTTTCTCAACCATTAAAAACATGTGTTGGTTTATTACTTATTATTTAGGCCTTGAGTTTCTAATAGATTTATTGGCAATTCCAAGAAATATAAGATCACTAATGGTTTTCATACACCTTAGTAATAGGGATTAATATTCCCTAAACAATGATGTTATTTCTATAAATAACTAGTTATTCTTTTCACCTAGACTCGCGATTTTATTTTTTAAAATGCGTTTTTCCCGGATCTTCCCTATATATAAATACTGATATTTGAATAATCCCTCTCTTGTATTTTTGGCTTTAAATGAGAAGCATACTCGAAAAAATAATGTTATCACGATTAAGCCTCTTTTTAATATTTTGGACACGACCACTTAATCACCTCTAATTAAAATGTAAATTTTTGGCTTGGAAATATATATATATATATATAATTTACGTTCTATATACTTTCATATATAGAACCTAAATTAGAATTTTTTAAATTTATTATTCAGAAGTACATGGTTGTCGGGTAACATCTCCCGTTCCTTGAAACCTCTGCCACAGTCTTGAGAGCACAGACTGGTCAACATTCAGAATTCGAGACACTTCGGTTTGTGATCGTGAGGATTCCAGCATTCCAACGATTCTTCCTTTCGTAAACATGTCCAATTGGCGTCTTTGTGCCATCATTCACCTTGTTTGATGGTTAACAACGTTCCTTCGCACAGCAGTTGCACGAAACTTGTCTGAACTGCCTATGCTGCGTGAATCGGTTTCTCCGCGTTCCGACATGCGCCGGTGTTTCAGGCAGGACGTAGTCGACTGAAAAGTTTTGCATAAATCCAATGTTTCTTCTTCACCCAATTAATATCTGCAAGAAATTTGGAATATTTAGTCCATGTTTTTCGTATTTTACGATTTATGCTTAATTTTTGGACACCAGTGTATATTATAACTCAACTGACACTAAATATAAAAATATATACATATATATATATTCATTTATATGCTTTTCCAACATCATGATTTGAAACGTCTAGTCATCGTAAGTCAGTTTAGTCTCTGAAAATCGTTTTCATTTTTAATTAAGACATATATAGCACAAATTATTTCAATTTTAAAGCAAATCTAATTGATATTTTTTATGTAAATTTTAATTTAGAACATCTTTGGCTCCTTTAATTGTCCGTGATCTGTTTTTACAAAAACAATTCATATTGCGGTTTTGTAAACGAGTTATATTTGCACAGAAATCTCATGTAGCTTAATTAAAATGAATACAAATGAAATTTCAACTCTCTTCTTAATAGTTCAAGTTTATGAATGCTAATTGGATATTAATTATTTTAGCCACATAATATTAAAATGCGTTTATTACATATTTCATTATTAAATGAATAAGTAAGAATTTTTTTTTCAATATATATGAATATTATTTAATTTTCTGTCTTTACATTTAAACTATAGCAACTGTGCACAGTATGCAATTAGTTTAATTTATCAGCACCTAAATTAGTTAATTTTTAATATGAAATAAATCAAAGTTAACTATAAATTTTGCTTACAGGATTTATTGAAAAAGCATTAATACCCTGATACAGGGAAAAATTAACAAACTAAACTTTTTTATTTTTCCTTTATTATTAATAAATCGAATTATTCATTGTACTTTTTTCATTCATTTCTTTGTTTTTCAAAAAAATAAATGTATCGTTAATTTTAGTAATTTAAATATATTTTACACACACACACATACACAGAGTATTAATCCCGTTTAATGTATTTACCTAAATACGTAACAAATGAGAATGAACTAAAAAAAAGAGTAACAAAGAAAACAATTACTTTAAGCAAATAAATTTTTATATTAATTATTAAAATCCAATATACTTTTATGGCAAAAAAAATTAGCTTATCTTTTTTTTTTCTTTTTTTGCATTTTTAAATCAATAAAGGATTTATTTATATCTTTGTTTTCAGAGTATGTCATATTAAAAATAGATAAAAAATGGCTAAGAGAAATGTGATTAATAAAAAATGATCAAATATTTTAGTCTATTTAATAATGTAATTATTATTCTTTTGGAAAGTCAAAAATTTGCTGGTTTTGTCATTTGTATATTTTTTTAAGTTAAAAAAAAAAGATATCCATTAAAATTGTAATTAACGTAAATTTGTATCGTTAGAATCAATTCAAATTTCTAAGAAATCTTAATTTTAAACATTTATTTTTTTTTCTTCAAGTACTCTAAACGCTGTTGGAAAATAAAAGTATAATGTAAGAAAAAATACCAGAAATTAATCTTTCAAAATCTATAAATCAATTTGAAATCCTTCTCATGATAGAAAAGTATTGAAAGTAAAGCAGCGTTTCTCTCTCTCTCTCTTCTCTCTCTCTCTCTCTCTCTCTCTCTCTTCTCTCTCTCTCTCTTCTCAAACTGTGGGGCGCTTCCCCTCGGGGGACTTCATAATAATACCAGGGGTGCGCGAACTTATCGAAAAGGTGAAAAAAAAAGATTTTAAGAAATATTAATTTATTGAAAGGAAAAAGACACATTCCGACATAATAAAAAATAAAATGCATACTTTAACTGATGTAATATACTTATAAAGGCAACAGTAGTGCACACAATGTATTTCACCATTAATTCTTCGTTATTAAGTTAAGGACAAGTTAAATAATTACTAGTGACCCCATGGGCTTGTCAAATACAAACTTATTAACAAAAATTTATTATTTTCTTGATAATTTGTGCGGTTTATAATTTAAGTCATTTTGTTGCTTTACCGACAAAGTACATTATTATTGGATTCAATACATTTGAGAGAGATAATACATTTGTATGGAGAGGGATGTGATGCAAATTAAGATGGAAGATTGGGTTGCAGATAGATATTGAAAGTTTAAGGTGCACTGGAGTTAACAAAACAAGTTTAAGATTTTTTAAAAATTTCCACTGGATGTCAATGCCTTAAAGAGATACTTTTTTTTATTTCAAAAGCAGATGAAAGCAACGCAATAGTAGAAATTTCTTTTAGAGCATGAGTAGCTTATTTCTGTTTCTTTTTCCTTTTAAGGTAACTGGCACTTAAAGGTGCTTTAAATTTTGCATTTTTTTTATTTTACTTCTAAAAAATAGAGGCCACTTCGCTGCATCTATGAAAGCATTATTTATGAAAATTCGATAAAAAGAACGTTAGAAAATTGAATTTTAAAATTGTAAAGAGATGTGTGTAAATGTGATTCAGGCACACTTTCTTCAAATTCCATAGTGTATTTAATATGTATTGTTAAAAACTAATTTTTCTATTCGAAGAACGTAATTTTTCTATATTATATGTTCAAACTTATTGAAAATTGTATTTTTTGTGCAAAAATTACGGAAAATTTAAATGATTAACTAAAAAATTTTAAAATAAAATTTTGTTCATTGAAGTATTAGTTATATCTAGTTTTGTATTTATAAATACTCAGTGAAATTCTTAAACTATAAATGAAGTGGATCATGAAGATTATTCTAAATTAAATACACAGCATGTAAAATAGACATTTCGTTTTTCCTAGCTGCTAATTGTTAACATTTGAATGCTCATGAATAACTCTCTAAATTTTATTACTTTTGGTTTTATTTTAAAATAAATAAATATTCATATGTATGAATACAAAAACAGAGATTATTTTGTTATAACTTTCAAAAACAGAGTTCCATTTAAATTGGACGTTAAATTACTTCTTAAATTCATCAAACACATTTTTTGTGTATTTTTAAAACAATAAAATATGTGTAAGGAACTTTATAATATCCTGTAATGATGACGTTCAAAGGAAAGTAAAAATACTAAAACTTATAGGCATAAAACTTTGGTATTTTAAATGGAAGAAGGTGTGAATCGTTGATAACACGTATTGATGAAATAAGGAGAGAAAATAAAATGACTTCTAAAGAATCTAGAATTTCAAACTTACAATTTAAAAACTGAGAAATGATGCAAAATAATTCAATTAATAATGACATGGCTATATATTGTATTAAAATATATTATTTTACAAATCATTCATGAAAATATCTTTATTTGCAATTTTCTCAAAATGCATTTTTTGGTGATTCCGGTATACTTTCCTCAAAATCTACTTTACTATAGTGCTGATATTTTATATACTATAAAATCCAGAAATTTTCAACAAATGCAACGAACTTTTCTTGAAATAAACGTCCACAAATTTTAGATATAGCACAATTTCTGTATAAAATATAAAATAAATTTAAATCACTAAATTTAAAATTTTTAAAAATTTTATAAATTTATATTTTAAAATTAATTTGATTTCGTTTATTTTATGGATTGTTATGTTAACAAAAACTCCTTGAAGTTTTATAGCGATATATGCAGTAGATTTTATGCAAAGTTTAAAGGTGCACCTAAAGGTAAGATCCTGCTTGAAAATAAAAATAAAAATACTTATTAATTAATTATTGCTCTTACAGATTTATTTGTAATTTAAAATGAATTTTTTTTACATTAACAAGTACAGAAATATACAGATAATTCAACGTAAAAATTTAGTTTCCGTTGCTTTTAATTTGAGTAAGGTAGAACCATTTAAATTTGGTGCAAAAAAAGTTCATTTTTCCTTCTCGCAGACATCCCATTTACCTTAAACAAGAAATTGAAATTGAGAATTTTTGTTTGTTAGAACAGTTATTCAATTCGATTATAAAGTGGCTTAATTGTGTAACTTGAGACTTTTTAAAAATTTTCATTGGAATTTTTATAAATGCTGTATAGTTTGGTAAAAAATGTCACATTTACTAAATTTTCATTTGTATTTCAATGAAATAACTAAAGAGAGGTATTTCTATAACATATAGCTGAGATTTTTTTTAATGTTATGCATTTTAAAGATATTCATTCAATATGAAATTTATCTTTGTTCTGAATTTATCTATATTTTTATTAAAACAGAATCTTTTATTATATATATCAGTTTAATCATTGATTTTAACATACACAAACAAAAATAGGATTTACTCTACGTTTTTATTTTTATATTCAAGATTTTGGATTTGAGTACGTCGTTACAAACACAACAACTTAAAATAACAACGTGATTTCATTAAAATTAAGACTAACTTACTGAATAATAATTCAAATTTATTTCAACAAATGATGTTCAAAAATCACAAGGCCCAAAATGCAGTTTATCTAACAAATTCAAAAAATTTTGTCAACTGATTCAAATTTATATTTTTTGCATAATTCAATTTGAATTTTTTAATTAAATGCTAAAAAAATAAAATTTAATAAATAGGTCAATCTAAATCTAAATTCAAAATAGTAAATTAAATAAATAGGTCATTCTAAATCTAAATTCAAAATAATAAATGAAATAAATAAGTCAATCTAATTCTAAATTCAAAATAATAAATTAAATAAATAGGTCAATCTAATTCTAAATTCAAAATAATAAATTAAATACATAGGTCAATCTAAACCTAAATTCAATGTCTCACACACAAGGAATAAAAGGATTTTTTGGGGGAAGGGAGCAGTACTGTTTTAAGAGGGCTTATGGGTGTTAACCTAGTCTCTGGTTGAAAATACAAACAAATTTCAAATAGATATAATTCTTTGAAATTAAAATTAAATATCTCGAAACTCTTGCACATTATTTATAAAAGAATGAGGCTTCAAAAAAGTGTAAAATGTTTAAAATATAATCATAATTTAAGATTTTATAAGCATATGAAATTAGGAAACATTTCTGTAAGAAATATTGATTAAGTTTTACGTTGCGCATCATATTTTCTAAAACATTAGCACTAATTACTAGCAATAAGTTTTTTTCTTAAGTTAAATGTATTATTATTACACAGTAGCTATTTTTATATAAACAGCGTAGTAAATTACATAATTTTTAAAAAATAAAATTTAAATTTTTATTATTTTTGTTAAATTTTAATATTTTTCAAGTATTTTGAAATACAAAAGATATTCAATACTAAAATTAGATAGGGTTTAAAGAGTATAATACATTTTACAATTATATTAAGGTGTATACATCAAAGACTAATATTTTAGAAAATAACATGCGCAACGTAATATTTACATAATATTTAGTACAGAAATATTTTTTAATTTCATATGCTTATAATTTTTAAAAGTATGATTATATTTTAAACATTTTGTACTTTTTTGAAACCTCATTCCTTTATAAATAATGCATAAAAGATTCGAATTATTTAAATTTAATTTCAAATAATTAAATCTATTTGAAAATTGTTTGTATTTTCATTCCCAAGAAGAAGTAAACACCCTTGAGAAATATATAAAAGATAAAATATAAGATAAAATGCACGATGAATAGTAATGTTTACACCTCTCTTAGGAATGTAAGACATAATTTAGATAATGATTTTTACGTTCAGTATTCTTTTTTACTGATAACGTTACGCTATGAAATTTTCCCAAATTATATTATTTGGTTTCTACAAGAAAATGACTGCTCATTTATTTTTATTTTTTTTCATATAAATGCGTAATGTTTAAAAATAGTACCTCCTTTGTTATTAGAAACAAAAGACCCAAAAATGCGTTCGAGAATTACTATGTGTTTTAATATGAATATTCAATATTAAACGAAGCAGGATAAATAAACTACTAATGCTTTAAATAACTCTTCTTGCCCTAAATATGATTAATTCGTCGTTTATTTTCGTGTCCTATTACTCCATCCAAATTAAAAATTAAACAAAGTGAAAGAGCTTGTTAAATCCGAATCTATCCTTCACAAAGACTGGTGAAGACTTAAGCTGGTCTGCATCTTTTAAAGAAGCTAATTCAACATTGTAAATATATTTGGGTTACTTCACACAGTAAAAGATTAAGGATGATACAATACTATTGTGTAATATGCATCATAAAGGTGAAAAATATTCATGATTATTTAAAAATGGGATATTATAAAAGAGTTGTATTCAATGGAGAATGCGTATCTTAACGTAGAATTATATATTATATAATAACAATTTTTCTGTAAAATTGTATGTTTTGTTTTCTGATTTCAAAAATACAGTAAAACCTGTTTTTGTGTTGTAGGTAGGGACTTCATAAAAAACCACACACAAAAACATATTCAAAAATTTCATAAATGCTTGAATATAACAAACAACTTCGTCGAAATAGTACAGATTTTTTTTATGCGGTGGAGAGGGACCACATCAAAAAAGTTGCACTTAAAAATATTCCAATTATTCTCGAAATTCATGAGAAAGTATTTCCATAATGAAATAAATAATTAAATTGTCCATGTAAACATTTTAAAAACACTTACTTTCTCATTGTATACATGAAGACGTTTTCAAAATGTAAATGCATAATTTACTACTATTCATCGTAATCTAAAGCGCGCATCTTCCTGGGATGAATAAGTTCAAAATCACTTTCATTATTTGAAAGTACACTTTCAATTGCTTAATTTTTAAGCACCATATAAGAGATAAGTTTTTGAGAGAAGGTTGGTTGGTCAATTGCTTGTAGATGTCTCGATAACCAAATACCCAGGATCGAAACTCTTTTTCCAAATTTCATACTACTTTCGGAATTGGTATATATTTTACGAAAATGCTTTTCCAATTTGTTGAAATCTATATTACTGCATAGATTTTATCCACTCTCAAAGAGAGAGAATCTGCTTCTTTTTGTCAGTCTTCATGATCAATCAAATTATTGGTAATGTCACTGTCATTGAAAGTTTCGTCTTCAATCAAGCGCTAGCTGTTGAAGCCCTAGCTGTGAAAATGCAACTGTGAATGTGCATTCTTGAGAGATTGTCTATAACAAATGAACATACTGTCTTGAAGTGTACATATGTACATTGCAGTTGCGTAACGTACACCCCCGTTACCCTCTCGGGGGGGGGGAAGGCCTAACACCAAGTACGTATTTACCCAACTTATAAAACATTAATAGCAAAACCTGACTTTTTGCAGGAGGACTAACATTCTCCGTTACACCACTAGTATATCGATAGAAAACATTACAGTGTTTACAAAGTCGTTGAAATTCATATACGGCATAAAAAAATATATCGCAGAAAAAAATACGCAAAAATAAAATTGCATTAAAAAAAAAAGGACCGCACAAAAACAGGTTCTACTGAATTAATACGCAAATATCCAAAAATTGCTTTAAAAATATAATATTGTATAGTAAAGGATAATATAAAAAGGTTTGGTATTTTAAAATGGTTAAGGATTGTAATATACAAGGGGTGATCAAATGAAAAGGTACGAAACAACATAAAAATGAAACAGTTAAATGTTTGCATATTCCGCCAAGGGAGAATGTAGCGAGATATCTCGGGATGCCATTGGAGACTCTGACTGGGATCGGATCATGCGCGGGTGCCCGCATGCGCAGGAGAGAGCAAAGGCTCTTATAAAAAGCGGCGTCCAAATGATGCGAGCACAGAATTAATCGAGCACAGAAAAAGCATTAACTCCGATGTGTACTGTGAGACACTCCGACGCCTACGCAGGTCCATCAAGAACAAAAGACCGGGGCTGCTCACGGAGGGTGTGGTTCTGCTCCAAGATAACACGCGTCCACACGTCTCCAGAGTCACACAAATGGAACTGGACAAGTTCCAATGGGAGACGATGCACCATCCATCCTACAGTCCGGACATGTCACCCTGCGATTTCCATGTGTTTGGTCCACTGAAGAAACACCTGAAAGGAAAGCGCTTCAACTCGGACGACGTACTCAAGGACACTGTGAAGGACTGGGTCTCGTCACAGCCACAGGAGTTCTGGGAACAAGGAGTCCTGCGTCTTGTTCATCAGTGGGATCGTTGTGCTCAGGCCTATGGTGTATATTTTGAATAAAGTCTATATTTGTATCCACCGTGTCGTTTCGTACCTTTTCATTTGATCACCCCTTGTATATGTTACGTTTAGTTTGCAATGGATTTATATCGTTAGCCATTCAATTATAAGAGCTAACAAACAAAACTGTTTATTCTAACAGCAATAACAAAATGGGGTCCACACAATTACTCAAATACTATTCTAAGTTAAATATTTAAACGCACGTAGTTTCCATGTGGATAAAGTTCCTCCTTTTGGTACTCGTCCTGTTGCTCGTTGTTTCCCTTCTCGGTTGAGTCCGGGAATCGCCACTTGCCTCTCTGTGAAACGACCTGAGGCAAGTGTCAGGGCGAATGTAGTGCTGAAATTCAAGAGAGCCCTTCACACACACACATATATATAAGAGGTATATAGGATACAATAGTTCCCGGACTGAGTCTAAAACTTAAAAATTATTACCAATTAAATTGCTGAAACACATCCTTCTTTGAAATAAGTCCCTTCAGCAGCAAACAAACTTTTGCCATCATTTCTAAAGGGCATCGAAACATTTCTGGAATCCATTTTTAGCCATGCCATTTATTTCAGCCTGCGATGCACTTTTAACTTCATCTCAGTATTGGAATCGACGACCCTTAGGGTGACTTACCAGTTCTGAAATATATTCTGAAGTCACAGGGGCAAAATCAGGGAAGTAAGAAGGATGCGGAAAAAGGGTAGTTTTTGCTTCCAACCCAATCAATGTTTGAGCATGTACTGACGAACCTCCAAGAAAACCTTTTCAATGTTTTCAGCGTGGGGGAAATCTGCGGAAATTCAAAGCGTTCGTCAACTTCTGCCCTTCAACTGTCTTTTTCTTAAACGTCGATACCACTGAAAAGCTTACATTCATAATAATGTATCATTATTGTGCATATGCTTCAACATTTCGTAAATCTTCGATCTCTGTAGAAAATATGCTTTTTTACAAAATCTTATATTCATTCTCTGCTCTACAAACGTCATTTCTTTCAATCTTTCTTTCATTAATATATATATATATATATATATATTAATATTGATATTCTTTTAAGTATTAATCATGTTAATTCTCTCTATTGTAGAGAAAATTTGATTATATATATATATATATAAATGAGAAGGGATTATTTTAAGAGAATAATTAAAAAAATAGTGAACACCTTACTCACACGTAGGGATTTAGAACGAGCAGGGCTATTTAAAGGCAGATCGTACCAAGCTTAGCAGAGATATTAATGGAATGAAATTGAACTGGTGTCTACTCACGATGTAAATCTATCTTTAACCGATCTTTGTCATGTACTGAACCTTTGTTCGAATTAATTAGGAAACAACGGGCTGCAATTTCGGAAAATTTTTACCATGCTACAATAAAACTTGATTTAAAAAGGAATTGCTATTCATTCCATCCAGTAACCTACATAGATCAGTTATTTATAAGAACTCATGAATTTTTTTCAGATTAAAATGTAGAAAATAATACGTTTCTTATGGTAAATGAGGTGAAGAAAAAATTACCCTGTAATTATTTACAACAGTTTTGACATCAGAAAAAATCCTTAAAAAATTAGCCTTCAAAACGTATTTCACTTTCAACAGATACAACTTCATTATTTATCAAGTTAATTATCATTGATATTCAAATGAAAAGGAATATTCTTCTAAGCAAAATTGAGATCAAATAAACAAAACAAATTGAATCGACTTTTAATCAAAATGTAATGAAATTAATCACATAAAATTTTTGAAATGTGTGGTTGAATGGAAAAATAATAATAAAAGGTGTATGCTTTAAACATTTTTTTAAAATATACATTAAAATTTATCAATTTTAAGTCAGTACCGTGGCCATGGTAGCTCAGTGGTCAGGGTAACGAACTCACGGCCGGTGCGTTGTGAGTTTAAGCCAGTATCGCTGAAAAAACACCGTACAAATGTTGCTGATGCAGGTTAAGTAAGTCGAGGCTCAAACTTCCTCACGTAGGTGTGGTGATAAAGTTAGGAGAGAAGGTGCCAGCTCAGGTGTTATCCTAGTCTCTTTAAAGTGGTTGAGAACTACGAGGTACGTCACCAAACGCCCTCGAGTAGCTGAATAATGCGACGTTAATATTCACTCCCTCATCCAAGTCACATTACCTCCCTCTTCCTACTTATTATTCAGTTCTTCAACTGCATACTGATGTCCAAAACTAAGGTCACAAAAAAGTGTTTCAGCATAATTTTGAAATTCCTCCAGCCAAATTGATAGAATTTATATTTCACATAATTTGAAGATCGAGTTGTATAATATCAACCATCAGTTTAGTGAAAAAGTTGTTTTTAGCGATAATTTTTGTAGAACTGGATTGAGGCCGTTCAAACATATAGGAATTTTACCTTTAGTTGTGTGAATATTGCATTGAAACAAGAAAACCTAGTTCAGTGCTTCTCAAAGTTTCAATATTTGCCACCCAATATTCCATAATAATCCCCCCCCCATCTCCATACAATATCATTGTATTGAATTAGATAACACTATAAATTGGTCGCAAAAGCTACAATAGAACTTTAACCTCTTAAGTTCCGTCGCCATATATAAATGTCTCACTCAGCCAAAGCTTTAGTTGTCTCTGACGTATATATACGTCTTTCTGAGGTACAATCTTTTCTCTGTACTTCTAACGATAAAATAATTTAGAAGACCATAATAAAGCTTTGGAATGCAATAAAAGGACATTGCCAGTGCTTGCAAAGGATTACTTATTTATTCCTTTTCTCCCCCTTCCAGTACATCACATACGCACTCCTACGTGAAAAATGGTGGCATTGGAAAGCAAATCGTGTAACTTTTAATCGGGCGTTAAACGATTAATTAGAAACGGTACAAATTATCAAGATAAGTGTTAATTTTTGTATATAATTTTATATGTTACAAGCTCATGTAATCACCTATAATTTTGAAACTTGCTCTTAACTTAGTATTTTTAATTTAATTGTAAAATACATTGTGCAATACTGATACACTTATAAGTGTATTACTTAAATGTAAAGGCGTGTTTTATTTTTTATTTTGTCAGAATTCTTAGGTTGGTTTATTTCAGTAAAATAATAATTTTTTTTAAATATTCATTTTTTTTTAACATTCAATATGCCCTATGGGAGCAAGCACTCCATAGTTTGAGAAATGCTGACCTAGTGTTTTTGCAGTGAGAATAACTTCCCATAAAAGTTTAAATTGTTTCTTGAGATGGAGAGCCATTGGCAGGCTTGAAGCTATAGAATCTGAAGCGGTGGTTAATCGATGGTAACAAGTGACCTTAAACTTAATTCCCAGAAATGGAATCAATTCCAAACAGGTGGTACAGTCACCAGGAGGGTCATCTAGGGTGACACAGAGTATCTACATTTGTAAGGATCACTACTTGGCATTAAACGCATGCCGACGAAGGGGGACAATGACTCCCCAGCTTGTTTGTGACATAGCTGTTGGGTCTGGAAGAAAATTTCCAGATAAATGGTCTGAAGCCATGAAGCAGATACTGGCCTTTAAGTCCAGCGTCAAGCTTGGTGCATTCCTTTGAATGCATCCAGCAGGAAATACAGATTATTGTGGTGGAGGACAGTTGTCTGTCGTAGAAACCACTGGAAAAGGAGCTAGTTCCTTTCTGCGGTGAGTCGAAATGTACTTGACAAAGTGAATCTCGTCGAGTCCTTACCTGGAGAGGAAATGGAGCTCGTTTTAATTCCAATTGCATTACAAAAATCAACACATTTGTTGGCAAATGAATCCTCGTGTGTTGTGGCATAATGTTGGACTGTCGTACAACACTGTACGTTTTCGTTGCGAGAACTGTGAACTCACAGTGCTATTGGGATAAGATCCTGAAAGCCTGTGTTAAATTTTCCTGGGTGCTATAGGTTCGGAATACATTTTTATGGACGATAATGAGTAGCCATACAGATTTCACATTATTGATGAATTTCAAGAGAGAGCGGATATGCACCATACGAATAGACCTTTAAAGTCTCTGGATCTTAGTTCTATTGGATTTGTTTGAGAAGGTTTTGGAAAAGCCATTTCTCAGCGTAGTTCCCCTTCCAAGATCCCCCTGGAATTAAAAGTCCTGCTTTTAGAAATACAATTAAGTACTGTTACCACAAATACTTAATGACATCTTCATGCGCAGTGTGGCAGCTCAATTTAAATCTTGTGAAGTAGTTCATACTGGTAACACTCCGTTATCTACAGACATTTTCCTGGTAAATGCTTTATCTCCGATACATGATATCACAATTTTTTGATATAACTTTTTTGCCACTCAGAATTAAAAGATTTTCCACATTTCTATGTTGTTATATTATTTCTGATATTATAATATGGTTCTATGCCAAATCTCGAGGAAGCACAGTAAATAGTCCATTCAGTTTGCACAGATTTTATGTTTGTGACCTTAATTTTGTACATGAGTGTAGATACATTATTCTTAAATAACATATTAAGTTTTAAATGTGTGACATTTTGCCTTTGTTTGAAAATATTCATAGATTTTTTTTCATTATCAGCTGGGCTATGTTCCTTTTATTTAGGGGTTCGATCTCTAGATTAAATTCCACCATGCTATCATAATATATAACTATTTTAAAATATGCTGCAGCAATCTAAAAACAATGTATTTGAAAATTCAATAAAAACAATCTAGTGTTCAATTTTTGTACTTTACCTTGAATGCTTGATTTAATACATAATGATAAAAAAGGTAATCTCTGGAAATTTTACAAGGTTTTAACTTCTGCTGAAAAATCCCAATCGACGCTTAAATTAATTAAGTTCAAATGAGTCATGGTGGCGATTCGTCTAAAAGAAGTTAACAATATTTTAAATTAGAAGTATTTACTTTTCAATTCTGAAAGAATTATATTTTCTCTTTGCATAAGATGTTTATTCACTACATTTTATGAGAAGAAATATAAATGAAATGAAATTAGTCTAAATTAATTATTTTTTTAAACTGTCATGAGAAAATGTTGAGAATACTAGAATGTAGAAAATCATAAAACTCTATATGTTTTATTTCCAATTAAACACTATTAGGTACTTATTTTTGAGACAATTTAATTTTGTATTGTTGAATAGAAGATTGGATTAGCGCATCAATTTTGTTGTGTCTGTACCTTTTATAAATTTTTTTAATAAACTGCATTTCCACGAAACACTAAAAGCATTACGAAGATATTTTTTCCTCTTAAATGAGGCTAAAACTTTATTATTGTATATAATGATATAAAATCAAATTTAAATATTCAAAACAAATTTATTTTTTGATTTCCTAGTTTAAAAATACCTTAAAAATATATATGGAAGCAAATTCTGTGTTTTCTTTTAAAAAAAGCATACCACTTTTGTTTTAATTTGAGATCTTTAAACACTTTTTTTAATAGTTAAAATTCTGCGAAATAAATTAAAAATTACGGTATATAGTATTACAAATACTTTACAAAAACATAAAACTAATTCCAACTTTTAAATAAAATGCATCACAGAGAGAAAAAACTAGTTCCTCGGAAAAACTTCAACATCATAATCTGCCAAATTTTATGGGAGTGCATATCGAATACTAAAAAATATTTCCTCAAAGTTTAAAGTAGAAATAATAGCGAAACAAACGGAAAGCATAATATTAAAAAAAAGCTCCATTTTGGAATGAAAAAGGATTAGTAATGTTGAGAAAATCCTTAAAAAGTATTAGAAAAGGGATGAACTCTAAGCTCCTCGCTAATTTCAAGGGGAATTAATTTCATTAATTACCGATCAAGAATAAATAATGATCCCGCACATCGACGATGCTTCGTTGTGAAGAAGCAAAGTGACAAGACAGACAGAAGACTACGTTCCATTTTTCCAAAACTGCATTTATTTTTAATTTTCTTCTAGATGCAAATAACTTTGCTTTTGTCTTATCTGAAAGGCTTGTTGCAAGGTTGAGCATTTTTAAATTTAAAAAACGGCTGACTTAAGCCACGGAAAACTTTTATGAGTGAAAAGGAAAAAAAAATAATATCCTTATTGTTTAATGGCATTAGAAGTAAAGAATTTCAAATTATTCAAATGTGAAAATATCTTACACGTATAAGTCACAGATGATATAAATATTTTACAAACACACAAAATTTAGTGTATTATATAAAGTAAAAAAAAACTTGCGTAGACTAGATTATAATGTATTCATTTCTTTTTTTTATAAAAATTACACTGATTCCAGAGATTCAGGACTCTAAATTTTCTATATGTAGACTGATGTTCAAAAATAAATGAATTTGCACATATTTAGTAGAATTCCTCAAAAAGAATATTGAATGAAAATTAATGCTAATACTTTCAAAGGAAGGCATTTTTTTTGTGCCGATTTTACCTAAGCTTACACGTAAATATAAGACTGGGATGTCAAACTCGAAGCGTTCTACGATCATTTCCGCGATTCGGCAAATATATATAGGACACACAATATTATGTAATAAAGCAGTGATTCTCCCAAAGTGGTCTATATAGACCGCCAGGATTCTGTGACGACCTTCAAGGGGTCCACGATAGCAAGAAAATAATTTGGGGGTCCATAAGGAGTAAATGGGGGTCTAGACAGTTTTCATTAAACCAGTTTCTGATTTTAATTTTAAAGGAAAATTTAACCAAAGGGAAACCAGATTTTACCTATTTAACGCACTTATTTACTAAATTTAATTAGACTAATTTGAAGTTTGGGGCAGCATAAGTTTTATTAAAACAAGGACCATCATTTAAGCTTTTCTTGTCAGAATTAAGCTATAGGAGTAATTTTGAATGTAGCGAATTTTCCTAGTTTTTCAATTGGTCATAGACAATTTGCCAGGAAAGGACGTTTTAACCTAAGCTCAACATTTAAATTCCCTTTATTCAGGTTTTGAAAATGGGTTTGAGAAAGCATTTACTTGGTAATTACCACAAAAAACAATGAATTCCTAGGGCCACGTTGAAAAAAAATGTCTTATTACAAGAGGAGATTGAAATAGGAAGTAATGGAGAGCATGAACTAAAGTTTAGAAACCGATGGCAACAATTTTGGCTCTAAAGAGACATGCCTGTTTTTATCACGAATTACAGAATATTGGAGAAAGATTTTACTTGCTTTTCCCAGGGAGGAGTTTCAGCGCGGTTGTCGGCTATACACTACTAACCGAGGAAATTTTGGCTTAAATCTGACATGATTGATGACAAATGTTGAAAATTTGTTATTGAAGCACCAGATTCATCCCTATCATTATAAACATCAGTTTTTTTTAATCAGTTATTTTATGCATCACTTAAATTTTAAATTAATTAATATGTGTTTCTTCAGTTTTACTGGTGCCCAACTTCATTACAGTTTGAAATTTAAATCCTCTGTACCAGCTGTCATAAACACGTTTAAGTTAATAGATTTGCAAGAATTCAATATTCCACAAGCAGGGGTCTACCCCAAACCGAAAACCATGGCAAGGGGTCTATGAGACAAAAAAGTTTGGGAACCTCTGTAATAAAGTATCAAAATTTCTCCGGAAAATTAAAAGATAGTAGCAAAAAAAGAGGTGTCAAAACCTAAACATTTAATTTTTATTGGTCTTTTATTTGAGTCTTTGTATTACTTGTGTACGAAATAAACTTACGTTTCTACGTCCACCTAAAGTTCGTTTGGCCCCAAGTTAGCGTTTTACTTTGACGACCTTAAGGTAAGGTGTGAATTTGGAAGAAGCTCCTTATAAAGTGACAATATCTACGCTTTGATCATTTTCGCACTTCGACAACGTTTTAACAGCATATCTTGAGATTAAGAAGCAAATTAGTAAAAGTTATTAGTCATCAATATTTGAAAAGTGGAAACAGGTATTGAATTTTCAGGTTATTTAAGGTAGGGTAATTTTAAGTGCAGAAGATTTCTGAAGACATTAATGCTATTCCTAGAGTTTTGTGCATTTTCTGAAGACAATTTGAAGAGACTTTATATGTAAAGTCGTAAATATTTTTGAGTCATCGTGAACATTGAAGATTGTTATTTCTCCATCACAACAAGATGTAACAGAAATGAAACTTGTTTGCTATTATCTCATGAACTTCATGCCATAATAAGAATCAAGTCCTACAGTTGCTGCTTCTAGATGACTATATGAATATTTATGTTTAAATGATTTGCTGTTTTCTTTGCAATCATCTTTTATTTCCGAAGTGAATATTTAGCATAATGGTGAGAACATAGGCAGTGTAATAGAGATAACAGAGAAGCTCAACTATTCCCTTTTGAGTTGAGAGTAAATCTAACCACATATTTACGACGTTGCTTCGTATGGAGGAAAACAAGAATCCGGTACATGTTCTCATACTTGCGAGAAAGATACTGGTATGACATAAGAGAGCAATTTTTTGACAAAGCGCCATATTGGATGGACTCTCAGATATATGTAACTTTGACAGATGGTATGCGAACTGCTTTGAGGGGAAGGGATAAATCTCGCACCCTCGTGTTCACCTTTCCAAGGACAAAGTAGGCTTTGATATTATTTTAATGGATTTCAAATTTAGTCTACATAATGCTCATTTGGTGGATGAATTTCTAAAAATGATAATATCCGTCCGAATTTTGCTGATATTGTATGAAGATTTAATTTTGTATTTTCTAGTCTATATTACAAGAGAGTATCATTTTCTTCACTTTCTACTATTAGCTTACTCTCTCCCTATATATATTTATTTATTTATTTATATATCTTGTTAAAATATTCAATCGCTAATAAAATACTTTCTGCTTTTCCAATCAAGTTCAAATTTTTTTTTAAACTTGTAGTGGATGCCACTTGAAGATAATACCGTTTTTTTAAGTATTAATTCATTAATGAAGTTAAATTAATTACCGGTTTTCAGTCAAACTAGCTAAACCGGGTGTGCATTGTTAATAATAAAAATTTGGCAAGGTGGTTGTTTTCAGATAATGGTTAGTCATCAATGGAAAACCTACATTTGGTGTCATTAAAAATAAAGATTAGAAACATCCTTCTTGTTACTCTCATCACGCTCTGAGCTATTTAAATATCTTCTGCTTTGTTTTCCTAGCTGTAACTTAGATGTTGATAATTTCAGGAAATTCATGTGTGGAAGTTGAATAGCTGATCATAGATAGTTCTAGGGAGGATGTAATAAATTTTATAAAAAATGAAATATTGCTAGAAGCAATAAATGGAAATAAAATGGTTTGGTAAGCATTGACATTACGTAGTATGAGCAAAACTAATTTTTATAAAAATTCATGGAAACACACACACGCAATTTTATGCTTATATCTTCTCATGTGGTGGCAACGTTAAGTTCATAAATTTTAAACAATTATTTTTATTTTGTTTGCGATACTTGTTATTTCGATTTTACTTGAAGTCAAGTTCCTGAGTGGTAGAGAATCGCACTTTCACACCGCAGGCCTGGGGTTCAAACCCTAGACTGGGCATAGTCGGCCCTGCCTTTCATCCCTTCAGTGGGTCGAAAATGAGTACCAAGAGTTTACTTAGGAACTAAACACCTGGGGTTTCAGACCAGACTGACCACCTGTTTTCATGAACTTCAGCGACAAATGCTCATGCACCTCAGGTCCTAAATTTATAAAAATCTAAGATGGGCACAGTAGGCCTTGGCTCCGTATGAGCTGTTGCACTCCTGAGTTTTGTTTAGAGAAGAAATAATTTGTAAAGTTTATAGGGGTATATATTTCTATTATGAAAACAATACTTCAAACAGAAACACATTCTTCAATACTATGTATAAGTAAAAATAACACAGCTGATTATTTTACAATTTTGCACAGTATTAATGAATATTGATGTTCCTGAAAAGTTCAAGATAAATACAATTTAACTCATGTATTATACGTTATAAGACATTTAAAATAATTGTGTTATAAATTTAAAAAAAAAACTTAAAATTCCCTGTAAACATAATCACATTTAATTTCAGTTATAATGCTTTTTTAAAACAAGTTAAAACTAATCACTAATTGACTATTTATTGAATATTACAGATTTAACAAAAAGCTTAAAGTCTATTTTTTGAATTTAAAATATTTTATTTTTAGAAATTATCTAATTAAGAATAAAAATATACTTGTGAATTTAGTAAAGTAAATATTACAGTGCCAAGGCTTTCACAAAATAGTCGAAATTTTCTTCATAATTAGCCGCAGTTACATAAGCATAGCTTCATAGATTCTATAAATCCTGGCAATAGATCCTATAAACAGATTGTGTTTAATTAACAAATGCCTGTAGCAAAATATGTTACACTGTTTCATTTGCTGATAACCCCATTTTATGAAACTAAATTCCAAAAGAAAGAATTTGTACGAGATTTTCAACACTTTCTGAATGAATTAAATAATTATCATAAGACATTTGGATTTGTTTTTGTGTTAGGAACCAATTCTTGCCCTTGTTGCTGAAATACTGCTCTCATAAAAGGAAACAATATTATTTTAGAATAACCTAAATAACTAATAACTGTTTTTCTCAAGATTCGTTGAAAGTTTGAGAAAAAAAAGATTTTGTCAAAAATTACGTCAGAGTTATGGAAAATTTTCAGAAAAAAGTTTTTGAAGAAATAATTCATGCAAAAAAAGTAATAAGAATAAATTCAACAACAAAATATTATTTTGAATAAGATATTTGGAAGTATTTTGAGAAAAAGGTACTCCCAAATCTTTTAAACTTGATTTTTTTTAAATTTGTAATATTCTTTAATAATGTCTTTGAAACACATATTTGATATAATATGATTTCTAAGCTATTGTCTTAAAATTAAGCACACGGCCATGAAATATCGAGTACAAATTTAATTTTCTCTTGTGCCAATATATTAAAAAAAACTCGCATATTTACCACACTTCCAAAATTAGGCAGCACTAATGTATTGGTTTATTGAAAATATTCCTTCAAAGCAAATTCTTCAGTAGATAAGAATTTATCTGCTATATATACCTGTGCTGTGTGGTGTACTGCATGCCCGCAATGGGCATTACATATGCTCGACTGAAGCGAAATCATGCGAGGCTATTATCCTCACCTAATTCTTACGAGCTCTGCTATTCAGAATACTGAGAACTCGTCGTACAACAAGAACGAGGACTTGCTTATGTCAGAATAACGTGTCGGGATTGGCAAAGAAAAAGAAATGTCAAATCATAATTGAAACAAGTTGTGTAAAGTACCAGTGCAGCCTGTTAAGAAAAGTCTCTCAGTAGACTAAATATCTTCAAAATAATGATTTTGAGTTTTTGATAATTCTAAAATCTCGAAATCGAGACCTTTCCAATGAAATAACATATTTGTAGTTGTTTGTATTAGAAGTATGTCAAAACGAGAGAAAGAGAGAGAGACTTTTAAAAAAAATTGTTGTAATACGCCCACTTCAATAGATAAAAGTGTAAATATTGTCCTTTTAAACCTGGGAAGCTGTTCCAAAGTATCTCCTTTTTTATTTAATTATACGCAACTAACTGTTGAAAAACTGTTTCATAACCACAAATTTAATTGTTAGTTTGCTTACTTACATTTGGAGCGAAGTTTATAAATTTTATTAAAGGTTACGTTTATAATGATTTGAAATTTAAAACCTGGGGAAAAGTTTGGTGGTGTATTGATTCGTTCTCAACTTTTACGAGATTCTATCCTTACACTAATGAGACACTTATCCTTTTAAATACTGCAAAACTCTGTTAAAAATGTACAGGAAGCCATTTGCGAAAATGAAATAAAATATTTCAGTTGTTTGCAGTTGAGACATGGCAATTATGAGGTTACACGTCTCTAAATGGTGAAATTTTTAAAACTAACATAGATACTGGACAGGCAATAGATGTTATAATACTTCACATGTAAAAAGACATTTATAATAAAAGAGAAGAAACATTTTATAATAAAGATGCAATTTCCCCAAAATGAAGTTTTTCCAAACTGTGCGTACCTTTTTCTCAGAACCCATTGACTATGCACTCAAGACAATTTTACTAAACATAACTGATATGCAACTATATACTCTGAAATGAGATTTCATTAATATTCCCAAAATATTTTTGTAAAATTCAGTTATCGTGAAAAAAATGACAATTTTCAAAAAATTCAAAGTGATACTTTTACATTGCATGATTTTTAAAAAACTAAACTGTATATTTAAAAAATTTCACTTCAGTATAAATATAAAAGTATAATTAATATACAGTTAAAACTTGAAGTTTTTATATTTAACTGTTTTTGAGAAAAAGGCACCTAAAAAACCTCAATTTAACATTAGCAGTATGGGGGTACCGACTATTCTTAAGATTGTAAAGAAACGTTTGCCAGTCTGAAAAAGAGGAAAATACGTCACAAATACATTTTGCTCCTCTGAAGACTGTCATATATGAGAATACTGTCATGGCCATTGGTCAAAAAAAAAGTTTTCCCGAAATTAACGATTTCTTGAGCCTAGGGTTACGTATCGCTTAGCGCGAACATTCCCGGGTTAAGAGTGTATTCCATATAAAAATATGGATTTTAGTTTTAAAAAAGAATTGTGTAAAACATTTTTCATTATGCTTTATATGTTTCAGAATATTCATAAAAATAATCCTTCAATCATCTGTTCGTTTCGAAATATCATAAAACAATTTCACATGGTTAAAGTGCAACATAAATACATTATTTACAACTTCTCTATATGACAGTGATGAATTTTTTTAAGTTTCTACAATTTTTCTCTGAATCTGGATTTTGTTTTTTATTTGAAAAAGTAGTATTTTAGGGATAAAAAGAAACCGTAGTAAAAAAATGTCTCATCTCTTGTGATTACAGCAAATCAAACAAAAAGATGCTTTTATTTGTTTATAGGATTTAAGAAGATTAAGAAGAGGAGATGACGCAATATTACCAGATGATATGTGTAAATTATATCTGTGTAAATGGATATTTTTTATCACGTCAGAAAATATTTTCCTTTAATTCATTCCAGTAAATTAATTTTTTGAAGCTTTTATTTTAGATATGCTCAAGCCCCCCTTGTAGGGTTATCACTCCCCCCCTAGAGGACGTGTCCTACAGTTTGAGAAACGCGGATTTAGTGAGAAAGCAGATACCATAACAAAAAATGACAATATTCAATAAATTCATAGTGATACTCAGTATAACCCTGTCTTTGAAAAAAACTAGTTAATATATTTAAAGAATTTTCCTTCAGTATAAATATAAATGGTTGTTAATTGTACAGACAAGTTTTTAATCTTTAGTATTCAAAAGTTTCTGAATAAAACAATGCAGAATTTGAAGTAAATGATGCAAATGCTCCAAAATATCTCATTAGGGAAAAACTGAAAAAATTATGCATGTATTCTCTGGGGAATTTAAGTAAAATAGGAAACAAAAAAGTCTCCGAAGAAAGTAAGACGCTAATATTTAGTAAAATGGTGCAAATACGTAATGCAATGCATAATTTTTGTGATGAAGAAATTTTGTATTAAAAATGGAATTTTCTTAAAATGTTGTTTTTAAAACTACATGTAACTTTTTTCTCAGAATCTACTACATGAATGCACCTGCAATTTTTCCTGCATTTTACTGATATGTAACTATACATATACTGGTGATCGTTTTAAGATATTCTCCAAATATTTGGTTCGACATTAGATATCTTAACAAAAAAAAGATGACAATTTTCAAAAATTTCATAGTGATGATCAGTAAAAGTATGTTTTTAAAAATCTAAACAATATACATGTTTAAAAAACTCATTTCAGTATAGGTATAAGAGTCTAATAAGTATACAGACAAAATTTGAAGTGTTTATATTTAATAGTTTTTAAGAAAAAGGTACATAAAAAGCTCAATTTAACATTATGAGTATAGGGATTACCGACTCCCCTTAGACTACCGTAGTATAAGTAAGAGTTGCCTGTTAGCCGAATTTAGTGGTACCTCGAACCATGAAGCCCTAGGGAAATCCGATAAAATGGGGACGTTTCCCAGGGAAGCCATCGCACCTTTTTACTGCCCTTCCACTTTAAAGAAAACCTCGAATTATCTGCAAACAGCAGCCGATGCTGTCTGTTACGACATTTATAACAGTTTGGACGTCAGTTCTGAAACATGGCCTTGTGTTGAGTACATTAAGGATCTTAAGTAGCGTGTGAGTACAACCGTGCACGTATTCACCCCTCAAGCAATCAATCTACTGCGGATAGTTTTAGTGTTAAACTGATGACGAAAATTGCTGTAAAACGGCTTTAGATACAGCGTACCCCGCCAAAAGGGGTTTAGATGAACCATTTGGTGAATCTGCCCATCAATGTGAACAGTTATGCGCTTATGCGATCCACTGCCGCTCCAACGTGTACGCAAACGAAACGAAACTAATTAACAAATTTAGCAAATCTTAATCCCAACCAATACGAATGGCATAGCTAATGCTGTTCCAGAATGTGATCTCGTTCTACAGATGATAGCTGCTAGCATTTAGGTCTCTTACATCTCCGATGAGTCCTCCTGAACTCATTCAATAATTCGCGATGCTGGAATTTATTGCTGATACCAACTTGTATATAAAGGAAGCCAGATGCTTACCATTAGAACCAGAAACTGGGTATCATGTATTTAGATGCACACTTTATTTTTATCATTTGCATGTGTTTCCTACATCTACCCATGCCATAATTTGCATTCAATGACGCTTATTTCATTATAATGTAACAAATTCCCTTTAAAGAGATGTATTTAATAATGTTAATGTATTCTAAGGCTTTAGTTGATGTGTAAAAATAAGTAAACTTAATTTTAAATTTGCAAGATTCCTTTCTTATAATTTCTCCTTTTATGTAGCGAAATTCTTTTTTTATTTAAGTACGAAAAAGTAAACTTCATGAGAAATAATTGCTATTTCAAAAAAATAATAGAAAATTTTGCTTCTTTCAAATGAACAGTTATAAAATAGAAGAGAACAGCTGGAGGAAACGCACACAATTGAAGTGAAATTTTCAGATATAATGCTTCTTTTTTAATTTACTTGCAATTTCTACACCTCCGTTCCGCTGCCAAATGAATTTTTTTCTATGTTAATCTAAAAACTTCTCAGATGAAAAAAAAAATCTTTTACTTCTCACATTACAAAGTCAAATTCCATTCATAATGAAATTCCGACCAAAAGGAAAACAAACCGAGCGCAGTTAGGACTGAGAAACATTATTGTCAGTCAAATTCGCCTCTGTGACAAACTTATTTAATTTCCTTTAAATTTCAAAAAAGGAACATTTATAGGATAATTACAGAAGGCATTCACGAAAACTATTGGGGGTGATTAATGTATTTGCATAAGTATATTTTTAATAAACTAAAATGAACATTTTTCGAGTGATTTTTATTATATTTGAAAACGCTATCTCGAAGTTTTATTCCACGTAAAAAGTTCTCAAAGAAATTGGAAATTTAATGACTAAAGAAGACGTTTTTCACGAAATAATGTCATACAAAACTTAAAGCAATTAATATTGTCAAAGTAGAATTGAAGATCATTTTTGGTAACACAAAATAAAAATAAAGTATTAGTTTTTGATTGTTTAATTATATTTCTACATGTAAAGTTATTCCTAATGAAATTTGAAGTGAAAAGGCTTTGCAATCTATGAGATTAAGTTCCTATTTCATTTCGGGATACTTATATCAACCTTAAGAAATACTCTTCAAAAACATTCAGCCCTTTCTATATGATTAAACTCTTAATAAGCTATTGAGTTAAATGCTGAAGACAGTAAAACATATATTTTACAATGATGTCTTGCAGATGTTTGAAAAATTTTGTTGATGCTTTGTCTGAGGGTAATTAAATTGTCTTTGTTCTCAACTATGAATCCTTGTTGTGTCTACACATACAAACATTTCAGAATTTTACATTCTACACATTGAGCCGTTTTGATGTATATTTTAATAAGCATGGATTAATTTTAATTAACTCTTATTTCTCAGGATCACTCACCCAAAAAAAGAGGGCACTTTCGTCTTAAACATTATATAGAGGTTGAAGCAATTACACACATTTCTGGACTTAAGGAACACCATTTATCTCAAGAAAACAGATTGTAATTCTTACCATTAATTAAAGCTTAATCTATGTAATTTATGAAGAAAACATTTAATGAACTGCGTAATTCAATTTAAATTAATTTTTAAAAGTGGAAGTTTATAATAAAAATGGAAATAAACTGTACAGAAATAGAAGACCCAAGATATAAAATAGGAACATTTTAAGTGTAAAAATAAATGAAATTAATGAAAAAAATTTTAATTTAATCTTAAAATCTGTTTTTTTCTGTTTCTAATTTCCACACTTTCCGACAATTTTATAAAAAGTTTAAATTGCAGAGCTGTGGTAGTTAATATATGTTGAAAATGTAGATCTATATTCTGTATACCTCATTTTTGTTGATCGGATCAATATAATTTATTGAGTAGCATAGAAAATGAAAAAAAAATATTTTTATGTTTAATATTTTAAATAGTATGCTCCTAAGAGTTAAGATTGCTGTGTTAAACATATATTCTGTGTTACAAGCTTCCTTTTTTGCTTGTTACAAGGTTAGAAAAAAATCGAATACAAAATTAAATTCCCCAGAAAATATAACTTTCTTCAATTCTTTCTCTGAGATGATGATTTGTTATTAATTGAATTTGATTTTGTGTCACAATTAACGGGAATTTTTACCCAAAAATAAGTATAAGCTTATTTATTATTTTCAGTTCACACAATGTTCGGAAGATGCAAATTATATTTAAGAAGATTAGAAACTGCATTTTAAAGACTTCAAATGGAAGTTTTTAAGGAATAATTAAATTAAATGGAACATATTATATTTATTTTTCTTATCTTTATAATTCATTATAAAAATGAATTTAAAACTTAATTAGGAAGATTCTTATACGTACTTTTTGGGCATATAAAGACCTCATTCACTTTCTTTTTTAGGATTTAGACTTGGATATAATTCATGAATTAATAATGGTTGAAAATTTTTCTCATTATTTTGTTTTGTGTTTTAATGAATCAACAACTTAATTTAATTCCCATTAATAATGATGATAATAATGCTCATTATTGTTTTGTCTTCTGAACTCCGTAAAATTGGCGTCAAATTCCCGATGCGAGATTATTCATATATTACGTGATTTTAGTATTCTTCCTCATTTTAACAATGAGCTCATTTCATGAAAGTCACTTGATAAAGACAAAAACGTGTTCTCCATCGAATTTAAAACATACATTAAACTATTTGTAAAACTTAGATAAAATTTTAAATTCAATAATTAGTTAAAGATTTGTAAATGTTATAATTTTTTCCCCAAAAGGATTCTAAAATTTAGAGCAAATTTAATTTGTAACGCACACTTTCAAATAACATGCATTTTACTTATTTATGTTTGTTATTATTCTTGTGAAATACACACTTTTTAAGAGGAAGTTTCCAGAAAGAGCAAAATAGTTGGCAACAACGAAATGCATGTACTGATTAGCTGGAAACACATGATTGCTTTTATCTAGTGACAATACCCTCATATGAGTTTTTGAAACTATAAGCTAGAAACATGTTGTATCACATGGGACTATATGACATTTATGAACCTATACCATTAATATTAAGTTATATTTTAGAATGATTTGTGTAGTTATTCTGAAACTTTTTCACAGTGGTAATTTTGTCAGTCTAAAAAGTTCAAGGTCCAACTTCCCTTAAACCAGTTTCAAAATAAAGGAAAAGTTAATAAAATAAAATTACTGCCTTGAATACGATGAATCTGAAACTCTTTATGATACGTACAATATTTTCATACTAAACGCTCTGTAATCTCTTATTCAACACTAATCGCCCTTTACTCTCATTATAAAATTGTTATTTAATTTAACACCAAATGGAAGCATCTAGAAAAATGACCAAAGAATACTCAAAATGCGTAAATAGCTACTGATCTCATATTGAAGGATAAATGTTTCTGTAGATAATAAATTAATGTCAACAATAATATACTTTAACGTAAAGCTACAATACGAATTTAATTATAAACCGTACAAATTATCCAGATAAGTATTAAATTTTGTATATAATTTTATGACATGCCCACATTTAGGTTCACTGGCAATTATATTAAACATGTCCTTAAGTTAGTACTGTCAAATTAATTATGAAATGAATTGTGTAGTACTGATACATTTATGAGTAAATATGAGCGTAAATAAGTATATTATTTTTTGTACACTTTGAATTTATATCTTCCTTTTAGTTAATTAATATTTTTTAAGTAATTCTTTGTTTTCGACTTTTCGATATACTCGCATCCCCTTGTAGGGTTATAACGCCCCCCCCCCCTACAGAAGCGTGCCTCACAGTCAGGTCCAAGATTCTCAGTTAATAAGTTTAAAATAAAGTACGCTTCTATATGCTTTTTATTTTGAAAGAAAGAACCATTTTTCTTTTAAAAAAAGTATCCTTTCTTATCACTTCAGATCATTCTTTTCCGGATAAAAAATGTAAAAGAAGACAAATTGAGCGATAAAGTATAAGCAATGTTGGATAGCAAAACTTTGAAACGCAAAGAAAATCATTTTGTGATTTTCCTTGATACATGCTCTGATGGCATTTGTAATTATTTGCATAATACATATCGATTTGTCAGGAAGTTGGAAAGTCAATCAATAGATGGTGGTGTGTATGACTTGTTCTGAATCCTTTTTTAAAGGAAATTTGAGAAATGAATGAGAAATCAGGCAGATTTCTCTACAAGATGACATTGGTTGAATATTTTATCCCGGCACTTCTCGCGCATGGTATGGCATACCAATGTCTAACTTTTTTCAGCGCTCCTTTTAAACCTTTTTTGGAAAAAGGATAGTTTCCCGTGTAGTTGACTTTAATGTTATATCCTTTAAAAGGCCTTAGATTGTAGGTGAATTCTAAATATATATTTTTGGATACAGCATCTTCGGGTATGTCATACCCTGCGGGGGATTAAATAAGAAAATTTAATTTCTTTTTGAGAAAATCATGCATAGAAAAATTATGAAGGGAACATGGTTATTATCTAATATTTTATTAAAAATAATTATACAATATAATTACCTTTGAGCTTAAAATAAGATCATATTTAGAATATTTTGAATTTTGTACTAAATATTATGTAAGGCTTGGAGAATATAAATAGTAAAATTATAAAAGGAAGATTATGTACTCTAAAATGCTATTAGAAATTCAAATCACTATCTTTGTGCGTAAATCAAGATTATTTTTCCGAACGCTGAAACATTAGTCTATTTTTTCTGTTTTGCAAAGTGTTACTATTACGATAATAATTAATAATTGACAGTGAAACATGTCAGTTATACTAACTGTGTGTGTATGTTCATATTGCATTTTGGAATAAACTGATGAATTTATGAAAAAAAAATTTTTTTTTTTAAACACAAGCATTCTAAATTTAAAAAAGAATTAAAACTATTAGTATTGTGTGTCTGTGAGTAAGTAAATTAGCTGCAAAAAATATAACAATTTTTTCACTCATTTAATGTCTTAGAAATATCGTTAAAAGTTTTAAATGTTTTGAAGATCTTCTTAAATAATAAAGTTTTTTTTTGCGATAGAAAAGAAAATTTCAAATATTTTTTTAATATAATGCATAAATGTATAATATCATCATAATATTTTCATATATTACGAAAATGTGTGTGGGTGATTGGAACTCTTTATTAACCAGGCACTACTCGCGCAGGGTGTGTCATACCCCACCGTCTAACTTTTCAACACTTCTTCTAAGCCTTTTTTTTTTTTTGGAAAATGGATAGTTTCTCGTGTAGCTGACTTTAATGTCATATTCTTTGAGCAGACTTAGCTTGTAGGCGAATTCTAAATATATATTTTTGGATATCACCTCTTCGGGTATGTCATACCCTGCGCGTGAATCACCGTTACAGTTCTGAATGCATAAGCACGCTTTAAATCTTTCTTATGCTATGGCGCATTATTGTAGTTATGATGAAGAAATGTAATTTGATAGATACAGTACTTAATAAATATAGTAAGTATTTTCGGATAAAGAAAATCTATTTTAGGTGATGATATATGATGAAGAATCAAATCATAAAGAGTATAATAGAAAGTATTATTCCTCTACTGAAATCGATCCACATAATTTAACTGAGAGAGCAATCATCGTCTTTGACAAAATGTCCACATCACATTCAATTGCTGTAAAATGTAATCTCGTTAGCATATGGCAATCTTTTTTGTGTTGTTGAGCGTTGCGACAATAAATGCGTAAATTATTTTATTAAGTATTCAGAAACCACCTACTAAACATCGAACCAAACGCTGATTTTTGAAGTGTTTTGGATTTTGATTTACCGAAAACTGTACAAAATGTAGAAATCAGCAAGCAATGCTTCTATGAAATTTTAAAAACATTTCAGTGAAAAACATCGCACTCACTCTTGACGAAGACTTAAGAAGTATATAAACAAAACACTGAATGCTGTAATAAAAAGAACAGAAAAACTAAATTTACGTGGAAAAAAGTGTAATAAACTTATTGCATTTACTACTTTTTTTTGTTGGGTATTCACCTTCGTATACAAATTATATGATAAAAACAGAATGGAACACGCTTGGGTATGAGATACCCTGGGCTTCATTCCTTTTTTTCGCGCAATTGATGTCGGGTTATATCAAGTTCCAAACTATATTGAATGGAGACGAAAGTAACTCTATTTAGGCTTCATTTCATCAAAGTTGTCACCTGCTTCATAAACTCTGGCTTATTTTCAATAAAGATTTCTACCATTTTAAGACGTTATAAATGGAAAATAAATCAAAACAGAGAATTTATATGATTTTTTTTTATATCAGCTCAGAAAAAAATCTAATAAATGTAATTCTATTGAAAATTAGCTCTTCAGCATACATATTAAAACAGTAAGCTACTATAAAATGTGTTCTTCTTAAAATAAATAGTGCTTCATCGCGTAACACAAGAGTAGTTACCTCCAGATTTGTCAATTTACGAGCAGTTTGCTTCTTTGATGGTAATGACATATTTGAACATTAAGAATCGGCCTTAAATCGATAAGTAATTCATTCAAATTATAGAAAAATAAGCAATCAAAATAAATTATAAATGGGGAGTTAAAATTTAATTTGACTCTAACTAACAATTATAATAATGATGTCTACTTTTGAAGCGAAATCTTAAAATGGAGAACATTTCTGCATTGGTTTGCTTGAACCTCCTTATAAATCGACTACTCCTGATTAATATCAATAACTTGTTAAAGTGTCAAAAATCTGTGAATCTCACGTGGGCATGATTGCTGAGTGTTCGTGCTTGTAAGCTCTTAGACGAATTTGTTGAATCCTGGATACTCTCACATCATAAAGTTGAATATGATCTTGTCTGAGCTTTAGGCATTGAAGCTAAACTACGTTTTACATATAAATTGGTTTCCTTTTTCTTAAATCTTTTTCGAAAAACATCGTAAACGGAAGGAAATAAATAAATGATGTATTATAAGTATGAAGGAATATTTTTAGAAATTTCCGGAGAGATAGTAATTAATTTATATCTAATTTACTTTCCATGTGTTTTTCTTACTTACAAAAGCAATTGGAAATTTTACATTATTTTCAGAGTTACTATCAGTAGAAAAAAAAACGTGTTTTTTCTTCGGTTGAAATTTCTCTACTGTGATATACTAAAACACGAATAATTATACTTTTATAAATTATGTATTTCAAAAATTCGTTCTTCAAGCTCTGTCTATGAAAGTATGAGCTATATATATAGTTAAATATATTTTACTGTAAAATAAACTTTCATAAAACTTTCATTAAAATTTCATAATAATAGTGTTTTAAATAATTATAAAAAATCATAAATAACTACGAAACTTCACCATTTTTTAAGACATTAAATGAGATACGTTCGTGGAAGATAATAATATATATATATATATATTATTTTGGAAATTATTTGTGACTTTCCTTAGCTTGTCGAAAACTGAATATTGAACAACGTACAGACCAAATTTTACTTCATTTCCGTAAAAATACTATTTTCTTAATTATTAAAAATAAATCTAATTAATAATAAAAAATAGATACAAAATATTGCGTAAAAGAAATTTATAAATTATTAATTAAAAATTATGGATTAATCCTTTTTTGAAGCAAATAAGCATTAAGCTCCCTATCACACTGATTCCTGATCATTTCTGAGCCAAATAATTAGAGTCGATTAAATATTTAACCATTGACTCATTTGAATATTTTCTATTTAAACCTATAGCAAAATTGACAAATAGAATGGAAGATTCCATTTGTAAAAATTATAGTAATTATTGGATCTCTTAAAATGTTTATTTTTTTCCAATGTGTAATTTACCTAATGTAAGTAATACTTTGGATAAATTACAAATGTTACTAAAGTATTGCTAATACTTTTATTAAAAATATTTTAGTAACAATTGATCAAGCAACGAAAAAACGTAGAATTTTTCTGTCTCCTTTTTGTCGACAGTACATTAAAATTTCACACATGATTGATATAAAATTTTCACAGCGATATATGATAATCTCATCCCGTTTTAGTTTCCACCGTATTTTTAATCAACTGTTGACTAAGTACTAATATTGTCGATTTTTCTTCATCCCTATGAAGACCTGTTCCTGAAACCGTTTCAAATCTAAATCATTCCAGCTGTGAAACTGACTGTAAAACAAACCCTCTCGACATATTTTAAATCAATTCTCAAAATTAATCTGTCTGAATTGGTAATTCATTAACTATTTAGTGCAACGTAAAATGACGAAATAATTCTGTTGACGAAATGTTGTAATGCACATATCAATCAGATAAGCCATTTACTTTTATTAAGGAACGTAAAGAAAAAAAAACATGCATTTTTGGCGTTATATTAATTAGCATTTTTTTATTACTTTTACCAGTAAATCAGGAAATATGTTGCACAAATGTAATGCTCATGAAGCTTAATGATTAAGAACTAAAGTGCATTTTTACTTTGGTCATTGTTAAAAATATATAAATAAAAATCAAAAAAATATTTCCTGTCATGTGCGCTTTTTAAATAAAAAGCATTTGTTTAATACCAAACTTTTGCTTTTAATATTAGCAAAAATGGGCATTAAATAAATTTTATGTAAACAGACCAATTAACTACTCACAAAGTTGAAATATGTAGTTTAAAAGTTTACTGCTTTTTAGGTTTTTACGTACAGTATATATATATATATATATATGGAAAAAAATTTTATATAAAAAATGGAACATAACAGGGGGGGGGGGAATAAGATCAAATCTAATGAAATTCAAATAAGAACCTAGCGAGTCAAAATGCAATTTCGGACTTAGGACCGAATAAGTGGGGTTAAACTAGTTTGAAGGCGCCAACCTTCCCCCTTTGCAACTCGGCAGGAAAGACCAAAATAAAATAAATAGAAATTTAAAGTATAAAAAATCCAAAGTATAAAAAATCCCATAGAAATATGAAAGAACAACCAACTACTATTAAGCAAAAAATTCTCCCAAAATGTTTAAGCACAAAAATATCAAAAGAATTACCCAGTAAAAGGATTCTTCCAAAAAGATTTTAAAACTTCTGCTCACAGAGCTTATTCCAGGAGATCCAACACTCTTGAAACCGATGGAAAGCTTTTATATGTTGTGATAAAAATCTAAATTGCACTTAAACGCATCCTTTATACCAGCTTGTAAGGAAGACGCCAAGAAAGATTACATTCAAATTTAGTAGGCTATAACTTGGTTGGTTGTCACAAATGTAGAAAATTGGTTGGTTGTCAAAATGTAGAAATTTGGTTTGGTTGCTAAAAATGTAGAAATTTTTCATATTATAGGATTTTTAAGAAGGGTGTTTAAAAAATAAACTGTGTGAAGAGTGTTAAAACAGAATCTTCACAGCAAAACCACTAAAATGCTGACTTTGAAATCCTATTGTTGTATGGTGGTTTTGAAATCAGAAATAGCAAGACGATTAATGTATTTGTGATGAATATATGTTCTTAAGAAGTTAAAAGGATAGTCATGATCTAAGCAGCATTGGATATATGTATGTATATATATATATATATATATATATATACATATAATAAGCTGGATTTTGTACTTCAATTTTTTCTGCTTCGTTTGTTTTCTACTAACTGTTAGTTCTAACTACTTTGAATTATATGAGAAAATTTCGATGCCTACTTTTCGGTAGTTTCATACTTTCATAATGGAAACAATTAGTTTTATTTTGGAAATAAAAAACGTTAAACTTTATTTTTATATAATAGATGCCCAAGTTTTTTATGCATTAGATGTTGCCATATCAAATTCATGTATACATGATTCGTATCCGAACACGTTCGGAGTACTTTTTAATAAAATAATATACTAAAACATTATAAATGCTCTTTTAGGACTCAATACCAATAAATATTACTCTATTTAACTACGAAAATCTAAAATAAATTACCTGAATTTTACAAAAATCACAATTATAAGTGAAATTTTAGCAATATTTTTGAAAAACTTCAAAGCAGGTAGAAAAAAACGTAATAAACATATATTAGTAAAGGTATTACGAAAACAAATTAGATGCGTTTATCTAGAAAATGTACTAAAATTTTAATTTTTGATTAAAATTTGAAAATTTTAGAGCTGATTGAGTAAACATTATAAGAAATGTTAAATTTTTTATGAGACCATTATTTAAATAATAAGCCATAACTCAAAAAGTATTCATACAATAAAAAATATGTTAGTACATTCTCTAGAAAATAACATAAATATCAGGTTCAAAAAGTTTTATAGAAATACATTCGCAATATTTTGAGTTATCAGACTCGCCATGATAGATTTTCAGCAATTTAAATGCCCACTTCTGGTACATCAAAAACCCACCTCCGGTTTTTCTAAATTTATAAAATTGGTTGTAACTTGACCTCTGGGTAGTGTAGAAATAAAACAAAGTATGTTTCGTAAAGTCAAAAGATAGCTCTATTCAATAAAATAAAAAACAAAAATATCTGTCTTGACTGAATTTGGTCATTTTCAACGTGTTCGAATACCTTAATTAATAAGAGACTGTTTTTTTATACAAAAAAAATATTTCTGTTTTTATTATTTCTTTTCTGCCATAATTAGTTTTCTTGACATATCTCTACTTAGAGTATTTCATAGATTTTTCTCTTAAATACTATTATTTTAATTAGTAAAAGGAACAAAAAAAGGGAAAAAATAAATAATTATTGTATGATCAGATTTTCAAAATTCTTAAGTCCAGATTTTTCAAACAAATTGTATGCAGACAAGAACATTTATGAAGTAAAAAAATATTAACTTAATTTTAAATAATCACATGCCATCCGTTTTTAATTTTAGTTCTTAGATTTTGCCTTTCTTAGGAAACAATAAAGCCCTTTTTATTTATTTTACTTATGTGCGTTACTCAATGAATATGCTTTATCATATTCGAAATCTTTTAGTAATATTTTTTGCGTAGTTTTATTAACATTGTAAATAGTTTAGAACTGTTTAAAACATGAAAATAAAAAAGTGTTTAAATTTCATTTGCAGCATGATATTTAATTTCGATGGAATAGAAAATCATGTTCAATTTTAGAAATAAATGTATATAGAAGGCGGTACTGAATTCACGGTACAAGCTTTAAGGGTAGATACAGGAAATTGTAACAATCATTTTTTGTAAAGGAATGTATGGGGGGGGGGTAGTGACGCGGTAAGGCGCATAAACAGCGAAAATAAAAGAAAAGATAAAAGGAGTTATTGGTTGATTGCATTGTCGTTTGGGAAGTAGATGTCTAGCCACAGTTCAACATAATGCATCTCAGTAAGGAAAAGCGCCATTAGCAATTGTGCTGACGTCTACGGTGGAAAACTTAACGTATGCCGAAAAAGAAGCCATTACATGTACGGTCGTGCACATGGTAACGGCAAAGCGGCACTACGAATGCATCACCTACAGTTTCCTTATCGACGAATGCCATTACAGGAATTTTTCATTGGTTATATCGTCATTTTCATCAAACACGATCGTTCCACATCACCAGACATCATGCAGTTCGACAAAATGCTTTACGCGGTCCAAGCCTGGGAGAAAACATCTTGAACGTTGTGACTGATAGACTCATGTCAAGTACAAGAGCTGTTGCTCATTACTTAAGCGTGAGTCGTCAGACCGTTCGTAGAGTATTAAACGAAAATCGCTTATACCTCTTATATTTGAAGCAAGTACAAGCTTTGAATTCGGCAGTAGACCATCTTCTTCGACTGCCAGTGTGTGGGTGGGGTGGTTCAGCAATGAGAGCCGCAGTTGAACTTCATACCTCATGAGCTGAACATTTATGAAATGTTATTGTAAATATTACATTTGTGAGCGACTCTTTAAATAAACTCTTTGTCTTTGTTTTCGTCTCTTATTTTTTGTGTTTTTGCCTCACCGCGTCACTTGCGCCCATACATTCCCACACAATAAATAATTGTTGCAATGTCCTGTATCTACCCAAAATGTTTGTACCATGATTTCGGAACCACCCTATATAACAACACTACAAACATTTAAGCACTGAATATAGTTACAAACTGTATACTCTAATAAATAAGGCTCAATGTACAACTTAGATTTAATCTCATTCACCATAAATTTAAGGGGAATTTGTTATGTTACCCACTTGAATTTAGGAACTAATTATCAATAGCCGAGCAAACGTTTGCACTTGAGTTCAATGCAGACTATTTGTTATTATGTCTAGAGCTCTTAGTTAAAAGTATTAACAACTTTTTTCCTTCAACAGTGGAAGACTCATTACTAATGAACCCTATTGTAACGTATAATCTTTCAGTTTGAATCGTATTAATATCACTGAATAAACAAGACTATGTATTATTTTCATATTAAAGACTATTTAAGTTATAAATAAACTAAGGGTTTGCACTCAGAATTTACCAAAATATCAAAACAAATAAAATTGAAATAATGATAAACTAAAATCTTAGCGTATAAGTTATGTAAGAAATTCCTAATATTCTTCCGTCAAATATTTTTAAATGAAAACCTCATATTTAGCATGACTTCCCTTCCGAACTTCAGCCATTTCTTTGGTAAACTCTTTTACAAATTTAAAACAAAATGTTGATGTATATTATCACAGAATCGGATGGAGACATTTTTTAGTTCATTTCCATTTTAACATCGTTGGCCGTGTCTATTAACTTGTCTTGTTAGATCATCTAAAACATCTTACAATAATTCAAGTCAAGGAATAGAGATATCTCGTTGAGTAAGTCCACAAAATAAAATTTCTTGAAGATAAAAAAAAATAAAACTCCTTCTACTTTCTTATTTTTAAATCTATTTTTGATGTGATTCATTACATTATTTTTTGGTACAGTTTGCTTAAGATAATTTCCAGTAAAATAAGTACAAAAATAAATTGTGAAATGGTCTGGTTTTCTCTAAAAAAACTTTTCGAGAATATTCTGTACGCCAGTAAAATGTAACTTGTTAATTTTTAAAGAAAACCAGATGTAAATACAGATAAAAATATTTCAAATCTGTAATCTTATTGCAAACTTTTCAAATACTCGTAAGCCCGAATGTATCAAAAATAGTGCAGAAACAAAATATGATTAGATATTTTCAAAACTTCCTCAAAATGTCAACTTTTTAAAGATGCTTTTTATTTCAACATCAGGAGAAAAAGAGGGAAAAAGAAATACAAACAGTAAAAAGTTATTTTCCGAGAGTGTAGACTGTCGATTTTTGTTCTCTGTCTACTTCTTTCTCTTCTTTTTCACAAGCAGGAAATTGAAGGTGGGATACATTGTTGTTTTACACTGCAGTTCATTCTTAGATCAAAGTGTCCGACTTTGCCCAGGTGGAATTTTTTAAATGTGGTTTTTATTCGAAATATTTAAACTGGGTTTCTAAAAATATTTTTTTTTCGATTTGCACACTCTTCTGAAAAACAAAATAAACTAGTATTATATTCTGATAATTAGAGTTTTTTTGTGGAAGAGTTACTAGTCTCTTGACTCCTTTTGATCTAAAAAACTATTCAGAGCTTACACAATATAAACTACGCCTAAAATAACATTTATTTTTTTTCTTGAATTCATTAAGATGAGTATATTTTAATAATTCAATGTACTCAATTCAATATTTTATACAAATACAGTAGAATCTCGAAAACTCAGCAATCAATATTCCGGCAGTCCAGATAACTCGGCTACAGAACGATACTGTGTTCCAGAACAATACCAAGCACGACATAACGACCAATGTAGAAATTTTTGCAGGTGCCACAGCTAATTAAAAAATACCGGAAAATAATAAAACTTTTGTATTGAGGACATCATACAAATTCCTAATATATCACCTATTGAAGGACTAAAAAATGCCCAAACCGCAATTTAATATTTTCGTTTTAATATTTATTGTAAGGTGTGTCAGTAATATTCTTACCGTTCCATGATGAAAAAGCAAAGTGCAAAGTGTAGTACGATAACAACAGGACATTACGCCTTTCTTACAAAAAAATAAAGTAACCAGTTTTGCAAAATCGAATAATTAATTTTTTTTATTATAGCTTTACGATTTCACAGAGTATTTCCTGAAATATATCTGATTAGGCAAATTAGTGTATGCTATAATTCCTCATTTTCATGTATTCATGAAGTTCGTGCTTTTCCTGTGTTTAAGGGCATTTGGGCAATATATCTTATGCTGAGTTTGAAAGCAAACAATACATACAAGTGTAGTACAACAGTTCCTGAGAAAAGAAACTCGTACGTGTTCTATTTTCACCCCATTTTCGATAACACAACATTTTCATAAACTCGCTCCTCATTAGGCTGAGTTTTTCGAACTCAACAGTAGTAGAAAAGTGGTGGCATACAATTAAAAAATAATAATATAATGCAAAAAATACATACAATAATTACGAATTTATTAAATAAGAAACATTTTTTCGAAAGTATACCATGCAAACCTATGTTTCAGCCTGTACATTAAATTTAATCTGGTATTATGCCATTTATGAAGAATAAAAGGTTTTTTTTTCAGGTGAAGTATTTACGCACTGTGTTGATAAATTTTCCAATTTTTAACGGGTTTAATTAATCTTTAAAAGAAATTAAACTTTAAGTCTACAGACTACAGACATTCATTATCTAAAAGAAATAAGGATGTAATGGAAAATATGTATACATCGGGAAGTCCTCTAGTAAATTCATAGAGGACGCATCGGAATATCTCATTGAGGTCTTACAGACCGAACTGCAATTCAGTGTTTCCTACAAGTTTGAAGAATGCAGTGAGACTGCTATAGGAATATAAAATGGTTAGACTGGAATTTAATGATATGTCTTAGTAAAATAACTATAAAAAAAACCCAGAAGTTTTTTAATTTCTTATATAAAATACAGAATATTAGGAACTCTTTACCTGATTTTTCAGTTTGTACCTATACTGTACTACAATCGCATACTCTAGTCTGAAATTCGATCTATTTTCTATTCAATTTTACTTCTCAAACATATACTTTAACACGTACTGCTTATATTATTCTGATGTAGGTTTCAAGACTATGCCCAATACAGCAAATATAGGCTAATAAATCTCTAAAATTAAATCAGTATTTTAAAGTTATGTATACAACACTTAAGCAAATTAGAGATGATGTATATACTAAATGTATATTTTAAAGAATATACATATATGTACATGCATACATATATATATATGAGATAGAATATTAATGCACTGATTAGCAACACGAGGGCTTTGGCGACGGCCTGCGTAATTTGAACTACACAAGGACGACGACACCAGCTGGCACCCCTCCTAACTACGCCACACCAACGATGGACGCTCTGAGCTCCGACGGATTTTACGTGCATCGCCCTACACAGTGGATCTTTAGTGGTACTTCCGATCGAACCTTGACATGCCAGCCATAATCCGATGCCTAGGAATACCTCGGCCAATGTGGCCATATATATTTAACATCCAAAATACTCACACTCAATATAACTACACATTGAAATCATATTAAACCTAGAGTACAACATCATATTTCAAATTTCAATGGCGAATAAAATAATGAATATCACCAAGCGAAATTAAACATAAGATAAAATTATAAAATATCCAAGTGCAACCTCGACTTAGGACTGATAAGTGGGGATAAACTAGTTTGCGGCGCCAACCTTCCTCCTAATAAACTTGGCAAACTAATCTGAAATATCCACCACACAAAATTTAAAATTTGTAAAATTTAAAATCAAATGAAACTTTTCTTTAAAAATTTAAAATAAAATATTTTTAATACCTAAAAATTAAACAATCTGCCATTGCATTCTGAAAGATATAACATAAAATGTTAAAAGGCAAAACACCTTAGTGTTACACAAAACAAACTATAAAACTAAAGAATATGCACCCTGATCCTTTGAAATGTATTGTATAGAAATGAAAACCTTAAAAGCTTCCAAAATCAAAACAAGAGGTAGTACATACAAAATTCAAATCTTTCAACATCAAACAGATTACGAAAAACCTCACTCCCTAATTATCTTGTATTAATAAATGAAATCGATGAACGGTATTCCAACTTCTCTCAAGAATTTTCATTTTCCTTAAGCATCAATCATAACTCCTACATTATTCATCACTCCCACTAATGCCACGCTTATAACCCAAAACATCAATATTCTTACATTCTTACTTTCTGAGTTTAAATAATATTAGATTTAGAAAGCCTGTGATACATATACATATATATATATGTACATATACATATACATACACATACATACATATATATGTGTGTGTACGCGTGTGTTTTGTATATATGTATATATATGTATTCAACATTGAAAAGTACTGCATTGAGAGTAATGCATACTTATATTTAGAAATATTTATTAATTACACTACGCAATAAATTTAGTTTCAAATAAATAAAAATAAAACTATAAACATCTTACTAAATACCGTTTAATCTAAAATACCCACCACACTCATTAATAGATATCTGAATAAATAAATTCTAAGCAGTAATGATTAAACATCCATACTTTTACATATTATAGATTTATTATCTTCCTGATAAGCCTTAGAGCATCCCTCTGATTCTAGCTCAGATAGTATTACCTTTAAATTTCTTATAACTTTTAAATCATATCTGAGAGTCTCAAGATAATGGCAGTATGTCACAATTTTATTTCATTATTTCTATTCTTTCATACTTACAAGGCTATTCTCCGCCATTGCTTCTATTTGATTTTATATTTGGGTCCAGAATCTGGCACAACTTATTTATTGTACTGAGTTTTAGAGCGGGCCTGCATTTCATGCAATTTTAGGTAAGTTACCTTTCTTATAATGGATTTAGATTCTAATCCATTATTTCCAACAGGTTTTGCTCGGTATTATTAACAGAAAGGGGAAGGATAGCTGGCCAAAAACATGTTCAACTCGCTTTTATAGAGAGAATCTTTTTAAGAGGAATATTTTGTATATGTTTCGTCCTAAGCCAGCAATGCTGATACATTGGGAAGTATCTAATCTTTATATTTTATATTTAACTCTGTTATTCTTAACTTTCTCCTTTAAATCTAGCTGTTCAATATCTTGCAATTACAATTTTCTGCCTAATCATAAGTTGACCACCTCTTGCAGAGAAACTCTGATTATATAAATCTGATTTATTTACTTCAAGAGAAAGAGATAGAACCTAAATATAAAACAGTAATAGTAATAAACTTAGTGTTATTTTCCTCTTTAATGAATTCTCACATAAATATGTTAATAAAGTAAAACATAGAAAACAGGAATTGGAATAAAGAGAATCTTAGAAAATCTGTAAAACTGTCATGAGGTCTTTAAACATGTAAGCATTTTCTATAAACAGTAAATTTGTTTGATTTCAAAGGAGGAATTTCCAACTGTGACAATATTTCTGTTAAATCTGTGTTAAAATTTTCCGCAACGATGAATTAGTTTACTCCTTAACTGGCTTCTTCCTGAGCTGGCCAGGACAGATGAAAACTCACTACCCTGGCCTCATCCTGAGAAAGTGCTGGGCACTATGAAAATTTGGCATGTGCAACTGGCCCTTACCAATTATTTCATGTATTTTGATCAAATAATACAGAATTAACAATTTTGTCGGAATCTATTCGCAAATGACTACGTTCATCTGCCAGTTCACTTCTTCTATTCTTGTCAGAAAAACATTTTGTTAACTACTTCATACAGCAAAGCTTCGTAATTGTGACGCGTCCTCTAGGTACGTGATAGGGGCTTGATGCTTGCTGAAAAGTCGAAAACAAAAAGATTTTAAAATTATTTATCTATTGAAAGTAAACAAACGAACACTTGACATAAAAATACATTTGCACAAGCCGTATGCTTACTGCCTCTAATCCCTTGTTTTCTCGACCTGGCTGATGTGTGGGAAAACTGAATAATCAGTCAACATGATTCACTCTAATATTTTACTAACGGGAAATATCAAGAAAGGACTATAATAATCCAATTACGAATCTTGATGTATTCAGAGCGTGAAGGCACCTGTCTGCTCAGATAATATTATTGACCTCAAATGATTCAAATGAATGATAACCATACAAGCCACCACCTCCACTGTGGTCTAACAAGTTATTCCTTAACTTATATTTAAATAATGCCTGCTACCTGTGCCTTGTGAAGCCGAATTCTACTGTTGAAGCCTTGAACGCTTATCTTAACTGATTCCATCACATCCAAGTGATCCTCTTGGAATTTTCAATTGATACTTTATAAACTTGACGGTAATCAATAAACTCATGATTCTCCACTACCAACTAACTCTCAAAACTCAAGTAATACAGAATTTATAATATACCACCTACACATTTTCTTACCTTCAGAATAAGTAAAGTTGGTTGGTAAAATGTTTCAGAAGAGTCCCTATGTTAGTATAGATGTATAGATCCGTCACATTTACACTTATATAATACACTAAATATACTCAGGTGCTGCGCAATGTGTTTTAAAATTAGTTTAGCACACTAAGTAAAGAACAAATCTTAATAATTACCAGTGACCCCATGGCCTATTAAGGTATATAAATTCTCTTTGTGAGGATGAGCACTTACCTGATAATTTGTACGGATTATCACACTCAATACTGATAAAATTTACGCCGCGGACACTCCCAAATGCTGCGTTGTCACGAGTATGCGATAAAATAGTAGAGGAGAAAAGGATAATAAACACAACTTGAAATAAGTAAATGCAAACACTGTCAAGGTCCTTTTAATGCACTCACAGCCTTCTGAACAATTTTATGGATATCAGTACAGAAAGTTCAGATTTCAGAAAGACGTATATACGTCTAAAGTAATTGAGATATTGGCTGAGAGACGTTTATATACGCTGGCATAGACTAAAGATGTACTGAGCCTTTAGAAGGTCAAATTATAGTATTGAATCTAATATACTGTTATTGATCGGGGGAGGATAAACAAGGATTACTATTGGGTTGTACATATTTAAAGATTGAGAAGGACTGTCCTACGAGGAAAATCCACCAAGATGATATGCATTATTTATTACATAACATAAAAGGAAAGTTATAAGGTGACAAACAAGATTATACTTCGTCCAGATTAAGTGATGTTGAGATACGTGCAATACCATATTTTTAAATTAATCATACACGATCAAACTTGATAAAGAATTCAAAATCATTTCTTTAATGAAAAATAAATAATTCAAGATGTAAGTAGCTAAGTATTCAAAGTTTTACATTTAAGGTTAGTGCAAATTGACCAATTGCATTAATTGCTAAGAAATAATTGTTGTCCTATTATTTCAAGCAAAAAGAAAACTAAATCCTTACAGGTAACCACTCATTTATATTAAATTGGTTTTTACATTAATTTTAGGAATTTTAGATGTTATCGGTGCAATTATATTTAAAATATATGCATGTTTGAAAACAAGCAAAATCTTGACATTTTTATTCTTTTCCATTAACCAGAAATAAAATGGATTCTGAAGGTATTACGCGTTTCATCAAAGGTATTCTGATTAAAGTTCATTCATAAAATTCATTGCTCTATGTTTCCAGGGCATTATCAAACACAGGATAAAATAATAAATAATAATAAATAATGAAAAACTGAATGACGATTTTATTTTTATCATTTACCATATTACCTTTTCCTCAAACTATTTTCTGTCGTTATTTTATTACTTCCTTAATTTAAATTAAAAAGAAAACTTAGCATAATAACGCCATTTATCCTGAACGTTTATTATCCGGACCAAAGTCCGGATACTGCTGAAATGAATGCAATGCCACCAACGGTTGTTTCTGCGAGGTTAACAGTAACAGGAAAACTCAAGGTGAGGGATATTTGCACTCTCAGGTGTGATTTGCAAGCATCTGCGCGGAAAAGACGGTCAGATTTTTCATGTGAGGGGTGTATACATGTCTCTTGTTCAGTTGTGACCGCTGTATTTGAATACAAACGGAAGGCCATAGTTTTCAAATATTAATAAGGCTTGAAATATTGAACTGTTTCTAAGGAGAAAGTAGAGCGGTTCTATACAGCTTTATAATGTTGGAAAGTCAACAACTTCTGACATAAAAACTGAGAAACCATTTTAAATTTTACCCCAAAACTGACTCAGAAGATGGCGCTTAAGAAAGAAAAGGGAAGCAAAACGATCTTGTTCCTGATCAAAGTGTACAAGAAGGTGTGCAATGATACAGCGAAATATAAGGATTATTTTCACACAGTTGCAAAATTTGACATTTTAACCTATTTTGCTTTTTCTTCTGCCACGTTTCCTGCATCTTGAGGAATCTCTAATATTCGTATAGTGTCTGATTTCAAACTGTTGATCGCATTCTGGTTTTCGGTTATCCGAACACCGCGTACTGAACGGTGTCCGGTCCCAAATGACCCGATAAACGACGATCTGCTGTGCAAGTGGTTTAAATATCCAAGAAAAGTAAGTACTAAAGCCTATTGAGAATAGATTTATGCTAAGGAAATTCTTTACGCAAAGCAAACCTTTAAAAATGCTGAATGAAAAGCTCTACCTTTGATTAAAGCATGTTTCAACTGTGAGGCGCACCCTGTCGGAGGTATGATAACCCTACAAGGGACGGAGTGTATAAAATAAAAGATTATTTTAAAATTAATTTACTGAAAGCAAGAAAACAAAATACATTCTGACAAAAATTAAAATCTACATTTATACTAATAAAATAGACTTATAAATTTATCAGTTCTTTTCAATGCATTTCATAATAAATATATCAATAGTAAACGAAGAGGTGTTTAATACTGACTTCCATGGGTTTCATTTCAAATTATATTCAAAATTTAATATTTATCTTGATAATTTAAGTGCAATGGTGTTAATTACACCATGATTAAATAGATTATAAATGAGATAAGTTTACATCCATTCTATAAGGTGAAATTATTCAACATCTTCATTCCACTAACTGTTACTTATATTATTCTTAGCTGGTTTTATAGTTTTAAGGCAACTTAATAAATCCATCATCAGATTCTTTCATAGCCAGATACAACAGGATAAAAGACTACCTATCTGAACTTAAAAATATAGACATAAATTATTTTCTGACAAATAGAACTAAATACACTACTCCCAACAACGTTCTCGAATAACATACCCAAGCTAAACTGCCTTCCTTCATCCATGAACACCTGTTACTACACGGTTTATATTAAAGTCGTATTGTAGCTTAGGAATCAGATTACATTATTATTGCTTTCAATACGATGCTTATTGTATGGGGGGGGGGGCTGCGATGAAAATTATGATAGAAAATTGGGTCACAAATACTGAAAGTTTGAGAACCACCGGATCAAAGCGAGAAAAACAGCAGTTGAAATATTTAGGTCTTTTAATAATGAGATCATTCGTGCACTATAAATAATACATTACTACTATTCAATATGCTTGGATATTTTCTTTAAACTACGTTATAAATTCTGAAATGAACAGTAATATAGTGTATATTTAAGGTGACAGTTTGAATACACCGAAATCAGTGGCGCATACAGATTTTTTTCAAAATAAGGGAAGGGGTGTCCATAGTCGAAAGACCAACATTCTCGTATCATTCCCCAATAAGGCATCCCACATATTTTTTTGATTTTGTCGATTTGGGGGAATAAAAAACAGTAAAAAATTAATTATTGAATAAAAATTGTCCCTTTTTAATAATATTAATTATTAATAATAAATATTTTAATTATATTTTACATACTATATACATAGGATTATAATCAATTGAAAAAAATCAACCCCTGTGACTGGGTCCACCTCCTTGTATGCGCCACTGATCGAAAAACATGCAAGTTCCATTACTTTCTACAAAGGAACTTTAAATGGAAGAGTAGTGAATGGAAGAATGTGTATTATTTTTTCTTTTGTACAAATTTTTTTCAATTTCTTTGAAAGAAATATTATGTAAAATGCCACCAGAAATTAAAATCATTGAAGTTCTAATATATTAATTACGTTAATAGTAATCTAATTTTAAATTTGCAAGAAGCTATCTTGTAAATTGCTATTAACGTCTTTTGTCCAATGTATCTTATAAAATTTGAATTGAATTTCAAATTGTAATACACAAAATAAATAACATGTTTCCTGTGACAATACTCTTAAAGGAAATTACATAAAATAGTGAAAATGTTAAATTTAAACACAAAGCATTTTCTATACTTAAGAATTAAATTAAATTATACATTTTGAGAACAAAATCAGATATAAATAAATTTATAATGAAATAATTTCTTAAAATTATTATTATTATTTTTGCTTTCAATTTTCTGCCATGACTCATTAAAATATTAATCATTTTTTTTCTCATTTAGATATTTCATTTACATATTAATTAAAATGTATACTTTCCTTTTTTATTTAAACGTTAAATACCTTAAAATAACTTATTTGAAAATCAATTTTGTATGTGTGATAAAACGGTGATATAATAAAAGTGTATGATAGAACTCTGCCACAGAAATTTAAAAGCACCAAATTCCCTTATTTATTATCATCTTTTTTTATTCTAAATTGATTGGAATAAATGTTAATGGAAATAATAGAAGCTAATTCAAATAATGGAAACTAATGGAAACTAATGGAAGTTAAAATACAATCGTGCATTAATAGAAGAGAACTGCAATAAAGCAATTATTATTTTTATTTAGAAAATATTCCATTAGGAATATTTCCCTGGAAGAAAATAATTAATTTTGTCGATGTAATTCTCAAAACTTCAGGAAAAATAATTTTTCGTTTAGTTTCAAAATGACTTTAAATAGTTTATTTTTTAAAATAATAATTGTATTTGTATTCTCGTAATTCTCGACTTCTGTTGGTTTCTTTAAATTTTTCTAGAAAGATATTTAGATCAAATAAATTCAATGTATTTCCAAATGATCATGGACATTAAATGCAATTTTTCTACTTCCGTTTTAATAAGACAATGAAATGTTAGTTAAAAATGCTAGGGATTGTGTGCGTGTGTGTGTGTAATGTATAGTACGTAATGGTTTAAGAAATAAAGGAAAATTTACTGAGTTGTTACAATTAAATTTTTCATACTTAGAGGATTGTGTAGGGTGGTTGCCATTTAAGTAAAATTTGCATCATTCGTCCACAAAATATTCCACGGTAAGGCGCTTCGATTCGCCTTCGTGCGAAGAATTAAAGTCCAAGTGTTTCTTGAAACCCATCACAGTTCATGAAGATTATGAAACTTATTAAGGCAATAACGCAGAATTTGCCTCATATCTTTTAGAATAGTTGAATAAGGCATAATAATAGCACTAGAATCAGTTGGTAGACTAACATCTTAATGTGGAGATTAGATAGATGTCTTAAAAAACAGCCGTTAGTCACATCTAAAGGTGCTAGATCTACAGGAAATAATCTATATTTAATACCTGTTTCTTTCCAAAACTTTTCATCAAGCCTTGTACAATTGTATAGCCTTGTATTTAAGGGTAGTTGGGTTTTTTCTCTGACATTGCGACGTGAACCTACCAATGCCTAGGTCGAGTGAGTGAGCAAGTGAGTGAATATTAATGTCGTACTGTTTAGTTATATACACGAGGGCTTTTGGCGACGGACCTCGTAATTTTGAACCATGGTCACGTGACGAGGACGAAACCTGAGCTGTGTGGCATCCCCTTTCCTAAATACCACACTACACCAAAGGGAGAACGTTTGAACTCTTGAAAGATTTAACTTACATCGCTCGCCTACACGGCGGGTCTTTGGTGGTACTGGGCTCGAACTCATGGCATGCCAGTCACGATTCGATACCTTAAACCCTAGGCTACCGCGGCCACACGCATAGGTTGAAATCCGGTGCCTAAATCTCTTAGTCCCTTAGGCATCTAACATATGATCTGTACTGTCCTTTTTCCAAATTCCATGTCATTATGGGATCTTTAATGATCTACAGCGTCACTTATCGGCAAATTTTTGTACATTTTCTTTCGAGTACATGATCACAATTGTTTGTTTTTCAAATTTTATATAATTTGATCCAGGCTCAGCAGCCATCAACATATATAGAAAGTCTAATTATGGCAATCTTATTAAAGATATGTCTTTAAATAAGTATGTCCTATATAATTAAGTAAACCTAATTTATAATTGACATAATGGGACAATATTAATAGGCTCGAGATTTTAGCATTAAACGCCATGTGAGTATGTTCTTTACAGAATTTTAATGACAATAATCAGATGACATCACTGGGTTGTTTGACACATACATGCCAATGAAAAACAACCAGAAGGGCACAATAAGCTTTGGTATAAAGAAATAACTAAAGCAATTCTTTTTGATTGAAAACTAATTCGTTTTAATAAAAACAATCTATTTAACTATAGCTTCATTAAAGATGATGGTTTTCCATAGGAGTGTGTGATAGAGTTACATCTGAAAGAAGTATATTGATTTTTTGTGATATTTTGAAAAATACCAGATGTACCCAATTGTTTTATTTTCTTAATTTTTAAAAGATGCATATGCAATTAAAACTATTAGACAAAGTTCTACTATATATGTGCAGAAAAATGTATGTATTAGTAAGTAGTTTATGTATAATGTACATGTTTATTGTGTGGCATATCGAAAATAATTTTAATTCTGCAAATATTAACATTAGCGATTCTCAAACTGTGGACATATCACCCTAGAGGGGCGTAATAACTCAACGAGGGTTGCACGAGCATATCGAAAAGTTGAAGATAAAAGATTATTTAAAAAATGTTATTAGCTGACTGAAGGAAGTAAACAAAATAAATTCTAACATAATAAAATACGAGTATAATACTCATTTGCACTGATATAATGTATCATAAATGTATCAGTATTGTCTAATAAATTTTACAATTAATTCTTCAATATTACATTAAGAACAAGTTTAATAATTACTAGGAACTCTCATGGGCTTGTGTCTTGCAGAAATACAATAAGTTTCTCAAAGGAAAGCTTAATATCACAGAAGGCACTATATAGGTCCTTTTTCTATGTTTAGTTTAGATATAAATTTTGTCTTTAAAGCAGAAGCCGGAGAAAATCCGTTTTTAAAAAAGTAAGGTGTTGAAAATGGTAATAGTATTCAAAATACTTTTGTTTTCAGTGCAGAAATTTCATCATCTACCTCCGCTCGAAATTCAAAGAGTGATTTATTGCTAAATTGCTTTTTGATTTCTCCACTTGACGTGAAATCAATGAGGATTTCTTCTTCAACAGTTGAGAGCCATTCTGGAGTATATGAAATAGATCTCTAACCTACTCGCAACTTGCTATAAATTAATCATCAGGAAGAAAATATGTTTTTAAAATTATTTGCACCATGGCTAAACGATTTTCAATGGTTTCCAAAACAACTTACATATATTGTTCCTCGGCCTTGTAAGTTTTAACACATTTAACCACATTTCCAAACATTTTTTTTTTTGCTTTAAATTTCTTCTCCATAATTCTAATTTACGGTAAAAAGAATTTATCATTCTTATTCAACATATGTACATTTGCTCCTTGGAGTTTTAGATTCAAAATGTTTAATGTCTTGAACATATCTACGAAGTGTCTCAATTTCATCCCCAACAAACCATCTGGAAGCATTTTGGCTTCTATCGGTTTTCTTCTAGAAAAATGGCAATCGTATCTCTTAATTCATAAACGCGCTGCAAAAATGTTTCACTTGATAATCACTTTGCCTCGCAATGAAATAGCAAAAGTGAATGTACAGCAACCATGCTTTTACAGAATCAAGAGAAGACTTTCGAATTTAGAGGTCTCATTTTAAAATCCTTACCGCTGTCACATCTGTTATTAGCACCCATATTCAAACCAGGACTCATTTTGTGACGGATATATGCGCGACCTTCAATTAACAAGTCTTTTTGGGTATTCTTTTGGACCAGCGAATATTAACCAACCTTCTCCTAATGAAGGAAACATGATATACAAATTAAGTTTGTTATATATATTCCTATTTCTCTCTCGAGTTAAGGAGTTAGTGAATTGTAAGTGAAGAAAATTGGTAAACAGAAAGTTAGAAGTTTAGTTACAAGATGTGTAAAAATAGTTACAAGGTGAAGATTATCAGAATTAGTTTAAAAAACCTTGTAAAGGATTCTAGCCAGGAAGATAGAGTTAATTGCAATTGATTAGAAGATTGCCTAAAGTCAGGTACAGTCAACTTCATATTATGTGGATGTTTTAAGTATTAAAATCGTTAGGCGCACATTAATTCTAATTATCTTCTGTGTAAAGTAATATTAAGGAAGAACCACATTAGTATATAAAGTGACTATTCTCCCCAAACCCGAATCTCGTCTCTTCCCTCTGTTGCTTGACGGAATTATTCTAGTTAAAGTGTTATTTGTTTTTGAGTCGATTATAGTGATAAATAAAATAATTGGAGTTTATCATGTCGAAAGATCCTTTAATTCCTTCCACACCTTTAGCTGGGTCACAGGGTAGAAGGGATTCGGGCTCGTTTCAATTTTTTTGAAGCCAGAGTTTCTCTGTGAATCATTTAATGTGTCCAGATGGAGAATTTTGTTTTGCAAGTTCTTGTATAATTTCTAATCTTCCAGCCACTGTAAAAAGCCCCATCGGTGCATATTACACAATTTTTTCAATGAGGATTTCTATGATGCTTTTTCAGTTTTCTTCTAATGGCACTGGAAGAATTCACGGATAACATGTGAGCTCCATGGTTTCTCTAGTGCTAGAACCTTTTCAGACTCAAAGTACACGTATGTGTACCTGATGCTTTAACTTCGCAGTTATAAACGGAAGAAAACGTTCAATTAAAATCAAAGGTATCATTTCGTGAAAATTCATACTTTTCGGGTATTACCATATGGTTATATTTGTTTTTTCTCTGAAGATTGTCAACGCACAAAGTAGCAATTGCCGACTCAATAAGAAGCCAAAAAAGTGAAACATTTTTAAGATATTATTAAAACTTTTGCACTTCATATTTTTTATTTGATGTAGATAATTTCCAAGAGTTGATGGATCATACAATTATCCCACTTCTTACAGTTGTAGTATTCTATTTAGAAATAACATTTGAAGTATACATTTCTGCATTTTCGTTTGCTAGTGTTCCAGATGTAAATGAGATTCAAAAGGGAATTTGCGTGTAATGTTATTTTTCATGACGATGACATGCTTATTCTGCAGATTTATAGCTATACATATAGTTTTAAGAAAGAATATATATATATATATATATATATATATATATATATATATACACATTTAAACAAGCACGCAAATCCAAGATATTGCAAATTGGTGCTCTTTGTACTCTGAGCTGCCATCCCATGACATCCCAGATGTGTTCTATCAGATTGAGATTCAGGGAGTTAGGCAGCCAGGACATTAACTGGAGTTCAGCATCATGTTCCTGAATCCACTCAGGTACAATTTTAGTTTTGTGACACGGGGCGTTGTCCTGTTGGAACATCGCGTTTCCCGCTGGAAGAACGGATGCCATGTAAGGGTGCAACTGGTCCACAATGATAATCAGATAACGTCCCCCAAAGCATAATAACGCCACCACAAGCCTGTATAGGACCTACTGTACATTGAGGGAGCAACTGTTCTCCTGGAAGACGGTGTATCCTGGCACGGCCATTGACATGATTAATGACAAACCGTGATTCATCTGACCAGGCAACTCTCTCCCACTGATCCATGGACCAGTCGCGATGTTCCCGGCCCCAGCGCAGGCGTAATTGGTGATGACGCTTGGTCAGCAAAGGCAACGAGTGGGACGTTTGCAGCGTAGCCCCATATCCAACAGTGTTCGCTGAACAGTGTGTTCCGATACTATTCTACTTGGCCCTGCATTGTATTGGGCTGTCAGCTGATCCACTGTCTGGCACCAGTTTTGCTTCACCATGCGGGACAGTCTCCGAAGACTTTTTTCTTTGATAGCGTGTCGATGGTCCAACACCATGTGGTCTACTGCTGGTTTCTCCACCATTCATCCACTTTGCATAAGTAATAACAACTGTAGATCGCGAAAAACCCACGAGTCATGCAGTTTCGGAAATACTTGTTCCGAACTTTCGAGCCATTAGTATCTGCCCTCTATAAAAGTCGCTTAGATCCACAGCTTTCCCATCACACACATAAGTAAGGGAAAGAATGATTCTTCAGACTCTCCAGCAGCAGTTAAATACCACTTCCACCTGATCACGTGCCTTCCACGTCATCCCGGTGAGTTCATTGCAAAATGTAGGGGTGGTCATAATGTTTTGGCTCTTGAGTGTATAATCGTGAATAAGTAACGGAGGGAAAATATTAATCGTACAATTTAGAAGATCCTGTTATAAAATTTAATGTGTAAACTATACTTTTACGTCTTTGCTTCGGTAATAAAATCTTTTAAAATATAAAATAATACTTATACTGTTGCTTTGTGTATTATTAGTTTACTAAAAAATGGATCTTCTGCCAACATGCGTTCACAAAATCGAGCATACACAATGCAATATTTGTTTATATGTGTTGTCATCATGCATGTCTCGCAATTGAATGTCAGCTGCATAGACAGACACAGTATCATTTGATAGAGGATATCAATTGACGCTGTAAAATTAGTTCTTCACCATTATTGTCAGACTTTTCACATTTAAGTGTGTAGTTTCAAGTCACCCGACGCGTCTCTAAGTGTGGGAGGAAACATATCATCACCAACAAAAGCCGTAATAGCAATTATATTTATTCAGCACTGACAAACACTTAAACAATCACAAGTTTGATTATAAGTAGATACCTAAGAGTGATTCCCTAAAACGTTGATTAATCCTAACACTCAATTCTAATATTCCCGTCTACCAGAATGGACAAGGAGACGAACACTTGGTAACGTCGGGTCAGTACTGAATCTATGAACTTCAATGGTCCCTCTAACAATTTACTCTTATAATTTATATCTATTAAACGCGCGCTAAGTTCGTGAAGTAATTCTCCGGCGAAACTTACGTGACTACTTGGCAACTCCTTCCCTACATTTACAAAATCTAGACTTTATACAGTCGAACTAATTAACACATAACTATCTCGTGTTTTTCCTGAAAAGGCTGTGAAGTAGTATAAATGCTAGCCCCAAAGTTTCCCAAGAGGATTAGTACTGAAATCTCGCGAATAACCCCGTCACAGCTCCCTCCAAGAAAAAAACGGGATTTATAAAAGAGTCTTAATGGCGCGATATAAATTACGTTGAAAGATTTAATTCTTAAACTACCTAGACATCTTTAACTATAGTTTAGCTTTAACTTTTATATAACAATACTCTAAAAAACACTCAAAACTATTAGCTCAATTTTTAATCTCTCCCGTGTTTACCACTTTTACATTTATTATATAAAGTGTACCCCATTTGGGTGAGGTCCAAGGAAAAACCTCCCACTGGAGGGAAAAACCAGGCCGTACACAACCGAAAAACTTAAATGTTTAAACATATCTTGAGTTATTCTTCAACACCAAAATCTTCAAAACATCAGGGTCAGCCACCCTGAAATGAGAACTGGATCAGTGGACGTACAAAAAAATTTTTTGAATACTATATACATACACAACAACATTGAATTCACACATATTTAAACCGTCAATTACTTTACAAATTTCATCTGGTTTCAGAAAAACTTTCATTCCAATCGCGTTGCGCTGTTAGTGTTATGGTTAATTTCTTCTCTTCGCCGCGAGCCCAAAAACCAGATATATACTAATATACACTTCAATATGCTGATATATACACGATTATATACAATTTTCAAAACATTCAATATAAACAAACAATACAATGAATTCTTGCACCCTTAGACAAGCCTTTTCACGTAGGAAACAAATGTAAACATACATGTGCTTTCCACAATTTAGAACATATTTAGATATACAAAAGTTCATTTTTCACTCTACGTAGTGTGACTTTTGCACCTAGTCATTATTAATAAAACAAGACTTGCTCCTTGCAAAAATTCACCTGACTGCGCCTGTCAGTAAAAATATAAATGAAACAATACAACCTGGCTATTATCTTGTTCCTCTCCTTTCTCTGATGTCTCCAATCTGCACCTCCAACGATATGGATCTTCTGCTTCGTAGACTCTACTCTGGCTCCTGGCGATCTTGTCTGTACTGTCGGCACCTCCGCAAATTATAGTGGTGATCTCGTCCTTCTTGATCTCTTCTAGATCGGGTTGATCCTTCCTGGTCTGGCCATAATTCTACTGGCAATCTTGACCTGGCTTTCCCATGAACTTCTCGGCCGTCTCTGGAATTGCTTAAGGTGAACCTTTTCTATTGTCTCCGTCTTGGTTGTTGACGATCTCTTTCTGGATCTTGTCTGCCGTAGCGATATTCTATTCTTTTGCTTTTCCATATCTGTTCAGTCGGCACGATGGAGGACGGGAGCCTTCGCTTGTTGACCTCTCTGTGAATGGGTTTTCTTTTACTCCTCGGCCCCTTTGAAAGTGACTCCGGTTTTTTTTTCTTTTCCACCTTCTTGAGTGCTGGTTCTTCCTTTTCTTTTGTTGCATCACTTCAGACAGTGATTCTGTGATCGCCCTCTTACACCGCCTTTTGGTCAGCTCGTGTTCGCTTATCTTTGTCTCTCTCTGATTACTTTTATTCCTTACACTAGTATTCTCTTTCCTCTCCTGTATCTGTCTTCCACCCGACTCAATACTCCTAAAGCCTTGTGACCTATCTAACCCATATCGACTATCCTCAAAGCTACTCGACTGATACTCGGAACCTCTGCTAATTGAACAATCAACCTCTACTACACTTTCATCAATTTTTCTCTGATGGTAAATTCGCACTTGGTCTATATTGACTGTAGTTCTTCTACCTGCCTTCCAAATTACAACATTGTTGTTTTTAACACTCACGACTCTATATGGACCTTCAAACTTTGGACAGAATTTTGCTACCACCTTTTTACTGGCAGAACTTACAGGATGAGTTTCGATCAAAACTAAATCATTAACCTTAATGTTAATTTTGCGTCTTCTTTTATTATAATACTTCACCCACTTTTCCTGCTTTTTCTTCGTATTCTGCCTTACTTCCTCAAACACCTTTTCAATATTCCCAACCACAAATTCTGTACCATCCGTCGCCATCACAAGTTTTTAAAACGGGGTAATAAGTTTTCTGCCCAAAAATAATTCTACTTGGGTTTTTCCAGTAGTTTCGTGAACTGCCGATGTAATGCATACGAGAATTCACTTGGAAACTTGTCCCAGTTTTCATGATTATAATTTACAAAAGAAGTAATCATTTGTAATAAATCGCAATTAACTCGTTCCGTTCTATTTGATTGGGGTCGATACACAATTGTTTTGACATGCTTTATATCTAATCTAGTACTTAAATGCTCAAAAACTTCGGATATAAATTGGGGACCATTGTCGCTAATTAGTTTTATTGGAGCTCCATATCGCGAAATATAATTTTCCAACAGGGTATTGGCGATTATTTTTGCGGACGCCTTTCTGAGGGGTATTATTTCCAACCACTTCGTAAAATGATCCGTTATCACTAAAATATACCTATATCTTTCAGGTTTCGATGCTGGGTAGGGGCCTAAAAAATCTAATGAAACAGTTTCATTTGGATAATTAGTTACAATCGGTATTAAATGACCGGCCGTTAACGCGTTCTTATAGTTAAATTTCTGGCACGTATCACATGTCAAAACATAATCATATATCGCCCTTCGCATATAAGGAAAATAACAAGCCATCCTTCACGCGTAAATATGTTTTCCTTATCCCGAGGTGTCCAGCCATAGGCTTATCATGAAATTCGCGCATTATCGCAGCTCGCATGGACTTTGGAATATATACTCTCATTTCTCCGAGAGAGGATGCGTAATTCGCATAAAATAATAAGCCGTCAATTAATTTGAAATCCTGAGACCAGTTTCCACAGACTCCTTCATTTACCGTACTGTCATCGGGGTTTTGTAAATAACGATAAATGTGGCCTAGCTCAGGGTCCTGCCTTTGTTCGGCAATCAATTGCTCCCTTGACGAAAGTACCAAATCTCTAATTACTGCACAAGCTATATTGCTATCGTCAAAACTTTCCACCGGGTTCCGCAACAACATATCTGCCACAACATTTTGAGCACCTGGCCTATGTTCCCATTCAAATTAAATTCTGCTAGCTTGAGTGTCCATCTAATCTTTCGGCTTGATAAATTTTTACCATTAGTGAGTTTTGTTAATGCTGCATGATCAGTGATTACTTTTACTGGTAACGAACCAATGTAGGTGCGAAACTTGTTTAAAGCCCAAATCCCCGCTAAACATTCGCGCTCGGTTACTGTATAATTGCGCTCCGCCCCATTAAGTGTGCGGGTGCATATGCTATGGGTCTCTGACTTTGAGTAAGCAACGCTCCAATCCCAATAGAACCCACGTCCTTAAAAAGTTCAAATTGTACATTAAAATCCGGTACTTTTAGCACAGATGCTTTCGTAATTGCACGTTTGATCGATTCAAAAGAAACTTGCGCCTCTTCCGACCAATTAAATTCCTACCCTTCTTTTTTAATTCATACATTGGCTCGCATAGATCTGCGTACCCCTTAACAAATTTTTGATACCATTGGCTAATTCCGAGAAATTTTGATATTTCCCGCGTATTCTTTGGTGCTTTTATTTCAAGTATTGCCTTAACTTTTTTTTTTAGACTCATCAGTGGTTTTCCCGTCTTTACTAATTACTAGGCCTAAGTATTTTAACTTCTCACACCCAAACTTGCACTTATCTTTGTGTCAACCCCGCTTCCTGCAATAACCTATATACTTCGTTTAAATGTTCCAAGTGATGTCCAAGTGATGTCGTCCATGTACACTTGCGCACACTTCCCTAACACCGGTTGCAATATGATGTCTATGGCCTTCTGAAAATTTGGCACTGTCCCCGAGAGGCCGAATGGCATGCGCTTAAACGCATAAGTGCCGTTTTTCGTCACAAAAGCAGTTTGGCTACATCCTTGGGGTTTACTGCCAATTGAAAATAGCCGGTGCGTAGATCCAAAGTACTCTTTTTTTTCGTGTGAGGGATATTGGTAATTAAATCCTCAATGAGTGGCAAAGGATATCTAGGGTGCCTAGTTACCGCATTAAGTTTGAGATAATCCACCGCAAATCTATACGCTCAGGATTGTCCGGGGGTAACCCGTTCTTTTTATGACACAATACTACAGGAGATGCGTAAGCAGATTGAATTTGTACGATGGTGCCTTCTCGTAACATTTTTTTAATATGGTGCTCAATGATACCTTGCTTAACCCTGTTATACTTATATGGTCTGGATACTACCAGAGCGCTATCACCCGGTTCGATTTCATGATATAATACATGAGTAAGTCCCGGTGTTTCTGAGAACAGCCCTTAAAACTATTAAATAACGATTTTATCTCTCTCTTTTGACTTTCTTCTAGTTTGGTATTTGAAAGATCAATTTCTACATTCCCCTCATCGATTTTTATTTCTTCGATTTGCGAATCCGGAATCGCTAATGACTTTTCCTCGAAATTCATGTTAAACTTCGAGTTTCGTATAAAATCGATACCTAAAATGCATGGATAATCTAGATCCTTTAATATATGAAAATCCCACTTTTTCTTGAATACTCGAATTCGTATCTCTAATTCTACCGTCCCTACATTGTTGCAACAGGCGCCCTGAACTGTTATAACTTTTGCATTTGATTTCTTAACTGGCTTGTATGAAAAATATGCCCGATACGTTTCTTCAGAGATGAATGACCTCTCGGCCCCAGTATCCCACAATGCCTTAGTGAAGATATCCTTCACTAAAATAGGCACGTACGGAAGTTCTACAGGGAACATCCAAAAGCAGAAACCCTTATAGGAAGTTTCTCATCAACATGCGATCGATCTTGATTTCGAACGCTTAAAAAGTTAAAATTTTTATGACTACCCCTCTTCCAGTGATTATTCGACCCCCGTTCAACATTATCACTCGGACCCCTATTTCTAAACTGATTTCGTCCATCACGATTCTCGAATCCGCGATCATTCCTATCAATACGGTTCCTGTTCTCGAACCCTTGATTACCATGGTTCCTCTGGAGTCTCGTCCCGTAGGAAGTTCTATAACCCTGTCTGCTATCATTTTGACGTTCGACTACCCAGTGTATCTTCAATTTCTACTTGTACGACCTTCGGTAGACCTCCTACTCATATCCTAAACTCGTCTTTCACTATTATCATTACTCGAACCCTGATTGTGTCTCCTCAAATATCTATCTTCATATTTCGTGATCATCTGAAGTAACTACAATTGAGAAGTTGGATTTCGAATGTCTATGTATTCCATCAACTGTGGTTACAAACGGGCAATAATGTGATCGATTAAATTTGCTTCAGACATATTTAGTCCCAACATTTTGTGTATTTTGAGCAAGTCATAGATGAAATCAGAAGGAGACTGACCACGACCCTGATACGACGAATAGAACCTGTCTTCCAATTCAGTCTTATTCTTAACCACCGGGAAATTTTCTGTCAAAGCCTCTTTCCATTGCGCGAAATCCGTAGCATTCCCTTTCACTATCGAAGACCCGAATACTTCATACCAGTCCAACGCACGTCCTCTGAGACGCCCTTTGAGATAAGAACATGCCAAATTGTTAGGTATCTCATAAAACTTAACATTACTGTCAATATATTCCAAAAATTCCGCTATATTCTCAACTCCGGAAAAACAAATATCAGGCAAGAGCCTAAAATTAGATCCGACTCCCATCTCGGGGTTAAGGGAGATATGTCCTGAGGACAAACCAGTTGGGTGCCATTGTAGTGGCTGGTTCCTATTTTGGACCTCGCTCACTCCACCCAACGCGTCTCTAAGTGTGGAAGGAAACATATCATCACCAACAAAAGCCATAATAACAATTATATTTATTCAGCACTGACAAACACTTAAACAATCACAAGTTTGTTTATAAGTAGAAACCTAGGAGTGATTCCCTAAAACGTCGATTACGCCTAACACTCAATTCTAATATTCCCGTCTACCAGAATGGACAAGGAGACGAACACTTGCTAACCTCAGGTCGGTACGGAATCTATTATCTTCAATGGTCACTCTAACAATTTACTCTTATAATTTATATCTATTAAACGCGCGCTAAGTTCGTGAAGTAATTCTCGGCGATATCCGCTTACGTGATCATTTGGCAACTCCTTCCCTACATTTACAAAATCTTGACTTTATATAGTCGAACTAATTAACATATAACTATCTCGTGATTTTCCTGAAAAGGCTGTGAAATAGTATAAATGCTAGCCTCGAAGTTTTCCAAAAGAGGATTAGTTCTGAAATCTCGCAATTGCCCGGTCACAAGTGTTTTAAATGAGACTTGGAAAGAAACAAATATAGCTTCACTGACAAAGTTTTTTAAGCAAATGTTTCTTTTTGATTTTCATTACTCTAATTTTAATTCAAATAATTCTCGTTGTTAATTAACGTACTCACCATGAAGCGTTTCCAAATATCGTTTAATTTATTGCGTTTCCTACTGTCAGTAGCCAAATAGTTTTGAGAAAATAGCACACGCTGACGTTTCTTCTTAAGTAGTGGGAAACCCAAAATTTAAGTTTTCTTGAGACTATTTTCTTGATTTAATTTTCGGAACCACACTCGTCGGTGCACTTTTGCTGATGCTTTATTGTTCTCAATTAAGACTTAAGAATTTATCCTTCATTCTATTTAAATCTAATGTCAATATATGTTGTTGCCGTGCATTTCATCCTGGGATACATACGAAAGACGAGAGATAGAGCAAAAAAAACGTGTAATATAATAACAGAAGAATATATAGACTTTATTCCAAGTGATGATCTCAACATTGAACAGAAGGGGTGCTTTACTTTTGTGACGGATCTCCATTTCAGGCAAAGGTCCCTCTTCTTTTCTCGAAGATACATCCAAGGCTTCTTCGGAATTCCAACCTGAGTCCACTGAATTTGAACCACTATATTGGCTTCGGCGGCACAGCAAATAATAAATGCCAGGATTTGCAATTAACGTTGAAATTACAGAATACACATTCAAGATAGATTCGGTTGCGACAGAAGCGGCAACTCAAGTGGGAGTGGAACTGAACGAGGTGCAGCACTTACACACGTCTTGCACAGACGTCCAATAGGTTGTCCAGACGGTTGCACAAATGACCGCGAGAATGCCAGATGTGATTGATATAAGATAGAGAGCAACAAAGATTAGAAATTTTTTCTAATGACATTTGTTTTTTTATAAATGGAGATTTGAATAAATACATGTTTTAATTTAATTAAAAATCTTTTTGAAATATCTTCCAATCGAAAAAAATTATAAAAGTAGCATAGTATTTAACACATTTGTTAAAAATAACTGAAAATTTCTATATTTTACTTAAAAGTATTATATACAAAAATTAATCTTGATAATTTGCATAGTTTATGATTAAGGTATCCGAACACACGTTCGAGTACTTTTTTACAAAATAGCATACTAAAACATTATAAATGCTCTTTTAGGACTCAATACTAATAAATATTACTTATATATTTAACTATCAAAGTTTAAAATAAATTACCTGAATTTCACAAAAATCACAATTATAAGTGAAATTTTAGCAATATTTTTGAAAAACTTCAAAGCAGTTAGTGAAAAAAAGTAATAAACATATATTAGTAAAGTATTACTAAAATAAATTAAGATGCATTTATCTAGAAAATGTACTAACATTTGAAAATTTTAGAGCTGATTGAGTAAACATTATAAGAAATGTTACATTTTTTATGAGACCATTATTTAAATAACAAGTCATAACTCAAAAAGTATTCATAAAACAAGAAAAAAATTAGTATATTCTCTAGAAAATAACATAAATATCAGGTTCAAAAGGTTTTATAGAAATACATTCGTAATATTTTGAGTTATCAGACTCGCCAGGATAGATTTTGAGCAATTTAAATGCCCACTTCTGGTAGATCAAAAACCCACTTTGGTTTTTCTAAATTTATAAAATTGATTGTAACTTGGCCTCTAGGTAGTGTAGAAACAAAACAAAGTATGTTTCGTAAAGTCAAAAAAGATAGCTCTATTCAATAAAATAAAAAACTAAAATATCTGTCTTGCTGAAATTGGTCATTTTCATCGTGTTCGGATGCCTTATGGTAGTTTTGTATCTTCAGCGTAAGCATGAATTTTTAATGCTTCAATGCGTTGTGATTGTATCTGAAAGGAGATGGAAATTAGGATTGAAAATTGAGTCGCAAATACAGAAAGTTTGAGAAGCACTTCATTAAGAAGTAAGATAAGGAAGTGA